>JAAMPD010000258.1:0-66943 GCA_025266255.1 Trissolcus basalis
GATGTGTCACACATATCAAGTCCTCCGCTTAATCTACGTCAGCAGAACTATGAGAATCACGTTGTGGGTGTCACGTTGCCACTTTGATGAAATCAATGTTCAGAACTATACGAGTTAAATGAAATTACAAAGGCGTAATTACATAACGATTTTCAGTTTCTTTGACTTTCTTTCAGCAAACGTTATATTCATTGCAAAAAAAAAAAAAAAAAAATAGTATTACAAAGAAAATCTTGCTTGCATTTTTTTCAATAATTTAAAACTCCAAAAAGTAACCGATAAGCACGTTTTTTTCTGAATATTATTTTTTGCGATTTCGTTTTATTGTAAGGGCAGAAAAAAAAAGTTTCTTTGAATCGTAATGGACAGTGAATAAAAAAAGATAGAAATTAACGATACCTTGTTTCCCAAGCCATATAGACACCGACCACAAGGAGCAATCCTTTGTAAGCGTAGAGTGCTCCAAGCCATCCGTTGGTGTGCTGAGATCGGCAGACTTCCACCTGAAAAGGAAATGAGAAAAAGCTGATGGAAACGTGCTTTGTGGTCGCGCAGAATTTCACTTCATCTCTCTAATGGTTATAATGGGGAATTCCACGACGCGATGGGGCGATTAACATTTTTTTGTCGTACGTGAGTGCAAAACGAATGAAATTCAAAAACGTCGCGAGTTATTCGCTAATTACTTGCGGCTGGTATACAACCCCGCGATCATGCGGGTTGATTTCCAGCGTCAAATTGCGCAGATGTCTCTGAATCGGGTCCAATGTCACCCAAAGTGTCACTACCAGACCATCCACCAATAAGAGCACGCAAATTAAACTTATTAACTGAGTATCTTGGAGCAGCTGAAATGATATTTCAATTTTAGACGAAACTTGATTTTATTTTATAATATTCTATAGTAAAAAGAATCATATATTGTCCATACTACTATACAAAAATGATTACAGAAATATATAAAAATATACATAAATATTTTGTCAATACATGTTTTGTGCATGGAAAATATATGATCTTCTTTACCAGCGCTACAAATAGCATTTTTGTAAAACATTGGTTAAGAAAAAAAAATTACCTTGTTTTTTACTACCCCGCTTCTACTTCTAATAAAGATTCTGTGCACTCGGTACGTTTTTGTGAACATCGAGCCGAATGCTAAAGAAAACCCTGCTGATAATAAGTACACCCTCGCCTGGAAAGCAAATCACAAAGTTTGATCAGTTTTACAACGACCGATTAAACGTGAACAAATTAAACTATACAGTATGTTCCCGAGGCGGGTTTTCGATGCGAGCAGCTGCTTTAGCCGTGCAAATATGCTGATTATAAACAAGAAAATGTTCATAACGCTTTTGTCTCCATGTACAAATTCAGTGTCGAATCACAAGCGAGAATCAAATGAATGCAAGAGTTTTAACGAGTTTACGCTCTTACTGTGCACACTGCGGGAAAATAAGTATCACTATTAGGCAGTGTGGCATGGTCCAGGCCAAGTAATATCACAGCTCCGTACACCAGGGCACAACCGGCAGCAGCCATGTTGTTTAATTTTGGACTCGAAAGTTTTATGTTTCTGAAAATCAGATGCCAAAGTTTAGAAAACAAAAACTTGAACATTCAAATGGGGTAATTCTGATACGCGTTAGATGAGGTAATACGTTAAATATTCAAATTGAGTTTATATATTCATTCAAAATGATTTCTTTTAATCTACAATTTATTTTTATAAAACAATTTTTATTTTTATCAAATATCAAATTTAGTTGTCACAAAAACCTTAATTGTCAGTACAATTTTTTTCTGATCAATTCGGTTCAATGTCAAAAAGCTTTTAAGAGAAGAAAAAATTGTTACAGTTTTAATGCAACTTGGAAATGTTGAAAAAATATTGCTTGAGAAATGTTGAAAAGTGGTCTTCTTTTCACGATCAATCGATATATAAGTATTTGTAAACTTATATAACGAATGTGAATGCATAAAGCCATAAAATCTGGTGTATCAAGGGATGAATAATATGGCTATAACTTAATGATATATTTTCTTCGGTACAACTGCATTTTTATGACCTTGTTTAAGATACAGTGATATATCAGCGTGTGTTCTCTTACAGCGTGGTATCCGTCGGAAACATGGGCTTCGTTTCGAAAAAGTTTGTTCAGAAGTTTTATGAAGAATTACCGATCATTCAGAATCCAGGCAAAAAAGTTTGGCAGATTTCGGTCGGGGGTTAGCGAACAGTCTAAACTAATCATCATGCATGTTATACGAGTTTGCCAAAAGTTCAGTCCGATTTAACGGGCACGATTCGAAGTTTAATTTTTATCATAAAATTTTATTAATTTGCATTAAAAGTTTTTGGGGGTTTAAAGTTGGAAGACTGTTTGAAATGTCACTAATAGTTATGAGAGCCAGTGACGCGTTGATGAGAGGGAAATTTAAATAAATGATGTGGTGCAGTAACAGTAACCGCACTACATAATTTGGAGCGTGTAATTATTTTTCGTGTAAAATTTTGACGTACTGTAATTAATAAAGATTTTCATAAACGCAATTTGAGTACAATTTATAGAGTTCAACGTATAAATCATAACAAGCAGAATAATAAATTATTCCAAGTAGCAATGAAACTTGACACTACCAAAAACTTACGCATTTCATTTACATGCTTTCGGGGACAGTGACAAATTTTAGAATCTGTTATTTAATTGAAAATTAACGGTCTTACTTATGCTTTCGAAAGTGGAAATTGAATGCCAAAAAAGAAAGAGCCAACGTGACTCCGATGCTGGCCAGACACGTGACCACAAGAAACGCTGCTGGTGCCACTGATTCAATTCTTAACCTGTTGACCAAAAAATGAACAAAAATGATTCGCTTGATAAAATAACAAAGAAGAAACAATTATTGTAACAAAAATATATTTGCACATTTTGTATCCATGAAACAGAACTGAGATATTGCAACGCAAAAGTATACCGTGCGATGCATTTTATTGGATTTTTCTTTCTGTCGAGTTAATCGAGAAATAGTGTTATTTATGACTATCTCACCGAAAAACTCTACGAGCTGCTGGCGGATGTCCTCCGGGCCACCTGGCAGCTGTACATCCTCTACATTTCATGATTAGTTTACCATCGTCGGGATTGAATATTGCTATCTTTCTCATAAAACGACCTGGAACACAAACATGTTAAACAACTGTAAGAATTTAATTACTTGTTCAATTTTATCAGATTTATTGAGATAAACGACCATTTTTACTAGAACATTTCACCATATCGAATTGATTGTTTTGCAATCACCGGCCCTATTCCAAGTGTTCAGCAAACTGAATAAATGAAAATGAAACAGTTTTAAAGTTACATTTTTTTAAAGTAAATTTTGAATGACAGTTTTGATGGAATTTTGTTGTAAAATTGAAATCATGCTTTTAGACAGTTTGCGAGATGATTACTGTAAAATAATTAATTTCAACTTTGTGTCGGTCGAGAAAAGCATACAATTAAATAATGTATCTTGGAACTCTCTAATTTGTAACTTTTACAAAGCAATAACACGTGAAAACAATTTCACGCGCGTGATTTCCATACGAAATTTCACTTTACTGTAATGCACACTGGTTATGAACAGATCCTTTTCTCTGAGCGAATACAATATTCTTGTGGATCTTATTCAACTGTTTGTATGACAGTTTATCTATTGTCACGATTGTCACAATTTATGAGCGCAAATCTGCAGCGTGCAAGTGATATTATAAATGGATGGGTTTACATTATTTAGCTGTGATATTTAAAATCTCTGTTTGAGAAGTTTTAAAGCACATAAACTGTTGTCACATCACATGTGATATCAATTCAATCATTATTCAATTTGATAAATAAAAGATAATTAAAAAATTATAAAAAATGCATTGAATTAAAAACATTTTACGTCAGTGAAATTTTTGAAAATTATGATTGAAAATGACTTTTTAATTTTGATGCAAATAATATGAGTTACTTTTCTTACCGAATTTCATCAATTTGGATGAAGTAGCTTTTTATTTGAGGGGAGGAAAAAATGACAACTTTTTGTAACAGTATGACCTCCAACAGAAAAATCAGTGATGTATTAATTACTTTGGCCTGGCGCGGACTCTTTTTAATTGATTCGGTTTTTATCAGCGAGCGAACTAATCACACGCGACAGGTGCTGGAAACTGAATCCGCAGTTTGAATGCAGTAATTAAATTGAGTAGTGCTAATTGACAATAATTTTAACTTAACGCACTTTTGCCCGAACGAATTAACACATTTGAATGAGTAACAACAAAGTTTTCATACTACGGAACTTGTTTTGTTTTATTTTAATCAGTGTTAAGTGAAAGAAATTTAATTGAACTCTCGCAAATGGGAAACTATTTGAAAATTGTAATTAAATTTGTCTGCCGTTACGAAAGAACGATTTTTTGTTCAATCTTTTTTTTCTTTAATACGCCAAAGTTTAGTTTTCACTTTTCATGCATCTCCTGGTTTTCTTTAATCAACTGCGATGGCGCTTGAATAGGGGCTGTTGGGGTAATTGTGACACGTGGGCTAAATGTAGTACTAAAGAAAATGAGTTTGTATAAATCGTTTTTCAGTTTCATTTTTATGCAATTTTAGTTGCTGTGAATTAGTACATTTATTCAAGTGTCATAATTACCCCACTTGTCATAATTACCCGAACTATTTCTATCAGATTAATGGTTTAAGCTTGGGATAAAAATCATTGCACATCATGTGATAGGTTGATAGATTGTATATGTATCATGATTATATTCTGACATCGCCAGGATTGTCACATAAAAGCTCAGTTCAACGTCAAACTGGTTATCAAAAGCTCGAAAATTAATTAACGGTATATGTATCTATATTTAATAGGCGTTAGATTTTATTATGAATCATGTGCTCTAGCAAACAGAAAATCCAAATTGATATAATAATGGACAATTAACAATTATTACAAATAAAATAGCGACTTTTTCAATTCAATTTGCATCATTTCTAAATTGGTTGTTTGCTTTACAGAGCCTCTGTGATAAATTCGTTACACGACACTATATGTTGAATTGTTTATTTTGAATTACTTTTTGCTATCTGTAATCTATTTTTTTTTGCTCTTAAAATTATCTCCGGACTCGAATGGCTATTGAATTATTCAGTGCAATATTTGTAATTATTTAATTATCCAAAGTCAACAATCAATTAGTTCCCGAACATATTTCGCTTGTTTGGTTTGTTTTCAGTAAATAATTGATTATAAACCCCAAACTCTTTGTGGTATCAAACCTACGCAACGTATCCTATTGGAAATGGTTGTCAATTGATAGATTGACATGCCATATTACACATGTGCACTTTGAATAATAGTAGAAATTATGTTTGAGTATATGTTTTCAGCTGTTTTTCTATAAAGTTATTTGAAATTATTCATTTACTTAACCCATTTCTTATTGTTGATACCTACTGTTTTCGCAATATTTCAAATTGTTTGTATTTTAATACTAAGACTCAGAGTACAATAAACAATTTATTCTACGACAGTATATACCAACAGATTGAGCTCGGAGTAAATTTCATATTTTCATCAAAGTAATAATCTTTACAAACAAAAAAATATAAATGTTATCGTATCTGTAAAATATTTATGAAAAAATAAATAAAGGTTTTATTACAAAATTTTTCTTAATTTGAACGTGTAGAACACGAAGCCACAGTAAAAGTTAGCAGAAAGTTGACTTCAAAGTTCAGTCGAAAATGGTTGAATACATTATTTAGAAATAATTTGATCTTTTGTTTTTCTTCTTAAATTTCTGTTCATTATTCATAATGAAATAATATTACTTGCAGGAAACATAAAAAAATGTTGACTGCAAACAAACGTAAAACCGCGACGAAATGGGAACATATTTGTTTTCACTTTTTGTTGGGTTCTTCAAAACTGAGATTAAAGCCACCACAACTGTTGGTCAAGTACTAATCACATTTCATTGTGCAATTCGATTTAGTGGATCAGAACAAGCAGTACCACATGCGAGCGTAATAAAATAAAGATTTGGTTCCACTCGTTAATTCCCATCACTCGTTAAACGGAATTAATGATGCTCAGCGTCAATTTAGCGAACATCAATGAAACTTTCACAATGAGAACATCTGCAGGCTCGGAGATACGTGACATTTGCATATTTGGGTCGCGCACCTTCCCTTACACGCGTGACTGATTCCTCCGACGGATTGGTTCACGTTGAATGGAATTTTCAAATCGTTGAGAATTTTCCGCGAGGTACCATTTTTGTCAGGAGCTAATTGCCATGTGAAACATTTCGTTTCATTATAAGAGGAATGATTGATCATCTGCCGTCAAACATTTTAATAATTCGCTCATCCACGGGTGACGCGCTTTGTGCCCGCCCACAAAGAGAATCGCTAAACCTACACAAGATTAGCCCCCAAGTTTTAATGATTGCCGAGAACAGCACGACCGCTGATACAATTTGCACGCAATTACTTTCGCCAGTGGAGCGTCATGTCTTGTCTAAAGGAATTTTCCGACTCTGTTGACAAAGTTCGAACTCCTCCACTGTTTTACCTTCGAACCTCTGTGTTTCTGTAAATTGTTTCGAAGTATCTGCCCTCTGTTAAACTTTTGCAAAAATTCTTCCTCGTTTGTACAGGAATGGAAGGTAGCTCGACACTTTGCACATTGCAGATTATAAAATTACTGAATAATTCTTCAGATCAACATATTTTGATAATAACTCTTTCTGATAATTCATAACGTATACTTTTAAACTCACATATTTCTTAAAAATTCATTACATTTAATTATTAAATATAAATTTTCAGAAATTCAAAAATATAGAGAGAAATATATTTCAACATATATTTTTATCTGAATGAAGAATGACATTTTTGGGTAAGTGTGAAACCTTAAATAACTTTTTGAATCTCGGAATTTATATTCTTTTCGAAAATATTTTATATCATTCATTAATAAATTCGTAGAAGAAATAAAATTGATAAAAATGAGAGTTCAAAGAAGATAATTTTGGATGTCACTTTTTACTTCATGTGTCACTTTTATCTCGGATGACTCTAATTAAGCGATGTAATAAAAGCAAGAACGTGCAATTGAAAGCGTGTAGAAAATTTTAACTTGAGAATACACCTTGGATATTCATAATAAAAATGTCTTGGAAATGTAATTTTTCTTCAACAAAGAAGTAAGATTTATGGGATTTTTTTTGTTTCTTCCTTTGGATAAAATGTTGTTGTGTAACATGTTAACCCATTACGACATAATTGGGTTTGTTATTTGAAAACCTCGGCACATTACATAAAAGGTTTGCCTTATGACAAAGTAGCTCACACTGACGTGTTACATTTTACGTAATTAATCTCATAGCTGATAGAATTATAGTATAGTCTCAATCCGAGGTCGAAACAAAGTGTGAAGTGAGAAATTTCACGCTTGCTTAGAGAGAAGATATCAATCTCTTGTTGCGCTATCGCACTTATCAACAAATCTGCGCATTGTTTTCAAACAAACTTCGCCGAAACGTGTGTGCAAAATTCTGTTTCAGCAAACACCGTCTTATGCTGCATAACAACATTTTATCGATTATGGTATTAGTCCCGCTTTAGCTTACTTTACATAATTTGACAAATTATTCATTGACGCTTTATTATTATCGTTCATTATCATCAACCTCAACAGAAACCGTAATTCCAAATTTGATCGAATAAGTTGAAAAATTTGAAAAACCACTTAACATGAAAGATATGTCTGACTAAAAGTTGTCTGTACCACTGAAATTTGTTTTCCAAGTCAGTAAGTTTCATATCATAAATTCGACCTTGTTCTCGAAAAGGGCAGAACTATTTTGAAGTATTAGTTATTATCTTGTATTGGACGATCTTGAAATATTTTATAAATAAAATAATAAACAAAAATTAAATAAAAACTTGAACAAATTTTAATTGATGAGAAGTTCGAATTTTATTTTGAATAATTGATTTTATGAACGAAATTTGAAAAATAAGGATTGAGCAATTCAAGCAAATTTGAATGCATATACTATATATTAACAAAAAATAACCTAACGGAAATATGTCTGACTAAAATGTTGTCTCTACTACTGAAATTTATTTTTTTTCCAAGTCAGTAAACTTTTTATTAAAAATTCGACCTTGTGCTCAATAGGAGTGGAACCATGTTTATTATTATATTATTTTACATTTACAAAGTTCAAGTCATTATAAAAATAACAAAAATGAGAGAATATTTCTATTCATTAAAATCGTGTACATACTTTTCAATAACGAGTTAAACAAATTAAAAACAAGTCGGTATTCTTTTGGAAGCGCTATAAACTATGAATTCATTTATTATTTATTAACAAAGAGCAAAAGAATGTCCACGTTACGTATAACAAAATTCCAACAACGTTTTTACCTTTTTACGCCGTCAGGTATAATTTTGATTTCGACTGGAAAGGAGTGATTATTCAGATTAAAGAATTTCTTAACCAGACTGAAAAGCATTCCACATACTGGTTGCTTTGGAGCATTCAAATTACACATTTGCATTATTGTCAGCAGAAGAGCACTTTTGACCCACTGTCCATTGTTATGAGCTCATGGGTACGCTGAATTGAGGTTACTGAATGCACCGCTTCTCCAATGCCGTCAACAAGGGTGAATCGCGTAGTTACACCAACGCGACGGAAACATTCTTATCCAGCATTATTTGACTTTTTAAACGCTCTGCTTCAATGAGCTCTCAAAAGAAAATTTAGCTTCTCAAACCGCACAATTCTTTGAACAAAACTTGAAAAGCTCATTAAATCGTGTCAGATCGTGAGATTAACTTCACATTCGAAATTCAAGTTTATGCATACACAAGTCAGACGCAAATATTAATTATAAATATTTGAAATATAATTCATTTAAATATCAACAAAACTTTGATAATCGACTTTTGATGAAAATTGTGACAAACAAAAGTATATAGTTCGGCAATGCATACATTTCACGTTTGCATACACTTGTTGCTTCCTGTGAAAGAACAACGAACGCTCATTGACGAAACGGGATTAATTTTAAAATATCAATTTTTTGAATCATTAATCGTACCCTCAAATGTGTCACTGAATTAATTAAAATGCACAAAGTAGTTGATAATTTATAATACCGTCGCTGAAATCGGTAATCGAGTTTAGAAACGAATTCGAGTCAAATGGATTTCAAATGTTGAGCGGTTGTAAATGAATGGTTACATTGAAATCCAATCTCATAAATTAACGTTGAGGATAAATAATTGAAAAATGTAGATTGAAAAATGAGTTGCGAACATGATCTTTCATCTCGTGTGTCCTCGCAGCTGTCGCTTTTCATCGCCAAACAAAATAACAAACTTTCGTTCGTTTCATAATTCTTATCTATTTTTGAAGCGACGTGACGAATTATTTTCTGGTCGTCGGTTCAAACAACGAACTACATAATCAACTCCTAACTTCATGGATCGAGTTCGGCTGTTTGAGCTGGACTTCATTGATCCATAACTTATTGATTGGAATTTCACACAACGGAATAATTGCAATCAAACATTCGATCCGAACAATAACAACGTTTCACGACTTTGAATGAAATTCATTCCCAACGCGACAGTCTTTTCGGATTCTCTTGCATTCTATTCGGAAAGCCTGTTGATCCAACGTGTACGATTGCGCCGAATTGAAACGTAAACTTCTCTATACAAAGTAACATTTTAGCTGAAAATTCGGTTATCGTAAATAAATGTTCGTACCGTTTCCTTTTCAAATACAAAATAATAGAAATGTAATTTTCATTCGTAAAAAAAAAAAACATGAATTTTTCTCCGGTCGACTTGAGATTTTTGTGCTCGCCCTCTTTCAGCATTCCAACAGGCGGACATGCACTTTAAAATGAAGTCCAACAAATGAAATCATTTGATCACGTACAGTGAGGAACATTGTTTAATGGCATTGTGAGTGCTCACAAAGCATTCGAACTTTGACTGATTGCAATAAAAATCGTTCGAGGGAAAGGAAAAAGGTGAGCCCTTTTTAGACATCATTAATTACAGAAAAATCATTGTCACAGCATTAGTCCGTAATGAAGGGCGTCATTACGCGGTGCCAAATTAATTTGCATTTACGTTGCGACAAATGTTTTTTTTCTCTCGTTCCTTTTCTGGTTGCCAATCTATTTAATTACTTTGTTTCGCGCTAACTACAATCGGGCATATACTTCTGAGCGAAACTCCAACTGTGTAACGAAACAATCATTTTCGCGAACAAAAAATTCTCGACGGGTTTGAACAAAAGTTTGGTTGTGAATGTATACTTTTTGTCAGTTGGACGTATAAAAAAAAGCTGAATATTATCTTTTTGTATTACACAGTATTTTCGGCGCATACAATTCCTGTGTTTGTTTGTTCGATCATTTTTAAATCAATTTTTTGATAAAGTAACTTCTCTCAATTTTCTTCCTTTTTATTTTTAAAATCACATTGTCAATTTTTTATTGAACAACTAGATAAAACGCGATTAACGGTCGATTTTTTATGAATGAGAAAACAAATTTTAAATTCCCCGCGGGTTCTATTTATATGAAACTAGCTCCGATTATCTAAAATATTCACTCATTGGATACAATACATTCGGAAACCATCAGCTGCAGTCACGCTGTTGCAAACTGGTAATCAAATCAAAATGTCAGTCCTAATTTGGTTGTAAAAGTCGAGACGATAGGGCTTAAAAATAAAAATCGATTTCCGCATTGTGGCGTTTCAAAGTCCAATACATAATTAATTTTCAGATTTTTGTTGGTTACGTTATAGATGCTAAAAAATGTTTCATCCTCTTGTTAAAATAAAATTCCATCCGACTGAATTTTATTGCAAAGTCAAAAGGTACGAATACAATTTAATTTAAACAAAAAAATCCTCGTTTTTCTCAAAACACATCAGAGGAATTTTAGATGAATTGATGTTATCGACAGACAATTGATTGTTACGATGAAAGTTTTTTTCGTTAAAAAAAATCACGAAGATGAAAAAGGGCTTAAAAAATAGAAATGTAATTTTCCAGTCAAAGAAATTTTCCAGCGAAGGTAAATTAAATCCTTTTTAAATTTCAGCAATATACACTTTGAACATGCACTCCACGCTTAGCAATTTCCGTCATTGGAAAAACATCAACGCATAGTTTAATGACTTTATTAATGTCGCTCAAAAGCAATTAATTGATAAGGGTCTTTTGATCTTTTTGCCTGACATTTACCAACGTGCTATTATTTTCATAATTCAGTTGTCATTGTTTTTGACAAGCTACGAGTTTTAGCGCACGATGCACATGCATTCGCAGAATTCGATTTTCATTTCATGCGAGCATGATTGAAAAACCTTTCTTTTATTTTGTTTTTACAATTTTTTCATCAGATAGTGATAACGCATTACACGATATGGAATCATTATTTTGAGCCACACTCACCGTGCATTTGATAAAATGACGTTATTCCTACGCGATCGGCTCCGTTGAATGACAGAGGACCCTAAAAAATAATTTCAAACAAAAAATATAAATATATATGTTTCATTTAATCTCAGTTCCACAAAATTGAATAAACAAAGTCATTATTTTTTCAGCGCCTCGTTTTTTTATTCTATTTTTATGTTAATAAAAAAAAATATACAATCAAAGAGCTGTTGGTACAATTGCACTCTTTATAATACCATTGCGGTATATAGCAATGATATTAAAAACTTATTCTGCTAAAAAAGGGATGGAAGAAATGGAAAAGACAGTGTAAGAATTATTACCGAGACTCCAATAAAATGCAATCGTCGAAGTTGCTCGATTAAATGGTACGCCAAGTCTTGTCTTGAGTGAGTGTAAAAGGCCAGACTAATATTTTTCGAGCTGAGATCCTCTTCAGTTTTATTCAAAGCGAGTGCCATCGCCCAGACTGCGTCGTAAGTTTGCGTTGAAAATCTTGATACCGTCACTCCCCTTTTTGCCAATTCAGATTGAAACTCCGAACTGGACTAACAGAAAAAGAAATCAATTAGTACTTTCTTTACAAAAAAGGAAAAATAGTGAAACGTTATGTCCACACTTTTAAAACGTGCTTTTTTGTTCGTTGTTACATATAAAATTAGTCTGAAATAACTGCAAAAGAAGAACATTTTTAAAAATTATGACAAAAAATGTTTTAAATATAAATCGTGAATGTCTCTTGCACGTGTATCATTTACATAAGCCGTGGAAGAACAGAGAGAAAAAAATCAATAGATCGTATAGATTAAAATGTGCAAGTTTCATTAATTAACAAAAGAATGGCAATAAAAAGTGCCAACGTCGATATTATTTTGGCAAGACGAGCAGATGCCGAACATTAGCTTGATTGCTCATTTTCTGTTCGCGAGCGGCTAACTTTGCATCTGGACACTCAGCCCTTTTTTTCTCGTTCGAAGCCCCTAATCGCACAAAGTGGCCGTAGGCGTACTTTCGTTCTTTTTTAAGTACAGAGATATCAACGACAATGCAGCCGGCTGATACTTGGTCGTCTTGGTTTTCAATCGATGCACTTGTTCTCATTTCCGTCCGAGGGTGCTCTTCGTTCACAATCAAAATTAAAACAATGAACAGTTTGTTGTACACCAGCTTTTCACGGACCTAATTTTATATAAACATGCCCGTTGAATTAATCATATTTCAACTAGTCGGCACGAATTGACAAAACTTTGTCAATGCGCAAACTGTTCGCTTTGATTGTTCGCTCGGCTGCGAGCGAAGCAAAGTTTGTACTCATCCGTTCTTTCATTATCAGCGGAATTTCTGAACTGTAAAGTTTATTGTCCGAGCGGGACAGATGAATTTTACAAGATAACGAATATTTCAATACAGAATTTCCATATTTGAAAAAAAGTACAGTTTCTGTTTCATTTAATTTCATTTGCGGAACCTTTTTTAACTTGCTGCATAAGGATCATTAATGCATGCGAAGGATTTTCCTTCTTGTTAGAGAAATTAAAATTGAAAAAATCAAATGAGTATCATTGCAGTGTGAAAACGAGTGTCTTAAATTAAGATACTTAGTAGATGTTCTTAAGTCGGTGTAAAAAGTTTCTTATTAAACGAATACATTATTGTTTTAAGGATCTTAAATTTCGACCAAGTTTATTTAAGAACGTACTTGGTGTATTTTTGAACATTTTAAATATTTATAAATATATAAAATTATATATATTAATATATATAAATATTAATGAAGATGTATATAAATATATAAAAGATTTCATCCCAAAAAGTTCAGAAATAATAAAAACTAAAATTCCGATAAAAGTTCGGTAATTCTCAATCCGAAGTTTTAGAAAACTGGTTTGCAAATTTAAAAAAGTTTCTCACTAAAAAGATAATAAGTTTCAATCTTTCGTTTGGCCGAATTAATATAGTTTAAATTAATAATGAAGAATTTATACTTACTAGACCAGAAAAGGTATTATTCCCTAAAACAGTTCCTTGGCTTTTGACAATTATGAGACCTTCAATAGTTTGCGATAATTCTGGTAAAGAGCACTCTTCAGTTCCGGTATGCCACCAATCACTTGTCATGCCAGACAGGTCCAAAGTGTCTTCCGGTAATATCCATGCATAATCTCCACCATACATTCCCAATTTCCAGGCCTGTGGAACAGATAATCATATAACAAATATAACAAGCTTTTTGAAGAATTTCTAATTAAAATAAATGTTGGCTTGCAAATTATTTTTTGTCAGTCATTTGACAAAGAAAAACAACATTTTGAAACGAATTGTAAATATGAAAAGCATTATTTGAAATATTAAACAAAATTTTATGTCACAATTCATCTTTATAAATGATAATAAAAGAGAAAATTAAAAAAGTTTTTTTTTATTCGCCAGAGGTATTGTGGAATAGTTTTAACTCCGAAAACAATAAAGTTTTAAAACTTTTAATCATGAAACCTATTATTTCATCCAGAATTGAAAGTAATAAGCTTTCAATTTGTCGTAAAAACAAATTAACAATGTGAAAAAAATCTCAAGCATAATATCCGATTATATTATATCTTCTTGAATCATATATCTCTTGACTGTGACATCCTACCGTCGAAAAATGCGATTTGACTAACTTCATTATAGGATTTTGCTTTCAAAAAAAAAAAAAAANAAAAAAAAAAAGAAAAGAAAAAAGGAACAATCAAATGATGATTACATGACCTTATGCTCAAATTGATTCTTACAGACTGAAATTTTCATCAGCAGTTAGGAGAGTGAACAACCAGCGAAGCGTCTCTTTGAAATCCATTTATAGTCTAAAGATTGTTCATCTTATCAATTTCATGATGCAATAAAGTCGCAAAAGCTTATAACAATGCCATTATTTAACTTACGCCCATCGGAATAAACATCAAAACGACTCAAATATACCTTGGCAGTTTTATTGGCCCCGATCGCGTTCGCATTTACCACACAGATTTCATTTGCGACGCCGTAAAACCTTATGGCAAAATAATGGCAGGTCGTTCATCACTAACTGCTTGATGTCGAGTTTGCTTAACATTTCCTTATTGCACAAACGCGTCTGCCTCGGCAGTACGGCGCTTTACAGATGGCTTACAAGTAGAACTCGAACGTTGCTTCAAACTTGAATTTACCTCGCAAAACACTTGTGGAGCCAATCTCGGTGAGAAGCTACCGATGATAATTCGAGTATCTCGCTCCTACAAAGTAAAATATTAAACGTTAATTGAGCGCGATATCAAAAGAAATGAACAGTCAACTGAGACATGCGTGATGCGGTTCAAGTCTATTGTATAATTGCTTTCGTGTGGATGAGATGATTGATATGCATGAGTATTAAACTGTGTACAGGTTCGGTTTTATTATCTTACCTTCAAAGTTATTAGCTGCTCTTTGAAATCGTTCTCTGCAAACGTTATCGTCGCTGTGCATGTTATGTTCGCTTGTTCCATTTCAGTTACCAGGTCATTCACAGCCTAAAACAATTATTTCACAAATGTCAGCCAAAGTCCACGACGTATAAGATAACTTAAATAGTACAATCTTCAATTTACAAAATATAAAAAAATTATAAAAAATAGTTAGATCATTTCCTCTTAAATAGGATACTAAATCAAGATTTCTCTCTAAATTTAAACAAGTTTTTTCACCTTTTGTAAACAGTAGAAGGCTAATTTTTATACATTTTTTATAAAGGAACAAAAACGTTTACTTATTTAAATTCAGAAAGTTGAGTCTTATTACATTTTTCAGTGAAATATATCCTTTGGAATTACAATTTACTTTTTTGAAGAAATTTTTCATAATTGAAAGTGTTTGTGTTATCGTTAGTGTGAGTTACTTGTCTCACGAACTCTCTTAAAACAATTTGTTTATCGGACAATATGTTTCCTGAAATAACACGCAGTAATGAACTTTGTAAACTAAAGCAAAATGTTACAATATGAGATGCTTCGCGTATCAGAGATCTAAACTTTGTTGTAAGACCTTTTAAACAAACCCATGTTACAAACTTTGGTCACGTGTCTTCACGGGGGGTTGCAAAAGTATATGGAGCAAGTTTCGTGCAGCTGATAGTCTCGGCATATATGATAAGAGATAGACAAAAGAAGTTGATGCAAGCTGGAGATCCCATCTACTGCTTTTCGATTGTTTAGCCATCAAATTTCTCCAGAAAGATTATTTCTTGCAAAATGTACGAAAAATTTTGTTTTCGAAAAAAAAAAAAGAATAAATGAATAATTAGCGATTTGAAAAAATCTATGTATTTTAACAAGCCTATAGGAAGCTATTATTAAGTGTATCAAAAATATATTATACCCTCTGTTTTCCCCATGCTTTTGCATTAACCAAAGTGAATGTCTTTTTGGAATCAAACCTCCATTTTGAAATCCCGCGCATCAGAGTAAAATAAATTATACGCTTGTCGCGCAGCTTCAAGCGTTTTCCTGCTGGTTTCAGCTTATGCATCGGGTTATTCTGATTCAATTTACAATTATAATTTGAAATCTCCTTTCGGTAACTTCGGTAAAATTGTTGTAGTATTTAACGTGCATCCAACTAATTTTATTTTTAGTGTAACATATTTTATCAAAATATATATTTATTGATATATATCAAATAGAAATAATTCAACCGTTTAGAACGATTTTTGCAACCTGGAGATATTTTTCTGATAAAATAAGTCAAGCTTAAGGTTGTGCGAAAAGTGTAAATTTTGTTTTTATTATATGTTGTCAGATACAAAAATAGATGCCAGACTTACCAGGGAATACATATCACCGTTTTGCGAGTACGTAGTCACTGCTTCCCATCCAAAGTGTTTAATCAGCGCTATCCGAGCAGAATTGTGACTAGAATCTGGGGCAACAGTGCGTAGAAAAAGAGGGAATTCTCGTGAATCCGATAGCGCTGGTGTTGTAGATCCGAAAGACACCTGTACCATGTTCCAATACGGTACAATTTTCGCAAGTGTTTCCGTGACCTCCGAGCATGCTGTTCCGAGAAGCAAGGGCATCAATTCGTTTTTTCCGGCTGCATAAATCGCGTGAAAAAAACGATCCACGCCGACTCCGGGATCGCACTAAACAAAACAGACATAAAAAAGTGTTTTAAGACATCGTCATGTCTGGTTCGATGACAATTATTTGTCATGAGCGTGTTTTAAGTGGAAAAGAAATGTTTGACTTGAACCACAAAGTTGCTATTAATTTTTGATGGACTATCAATGAGATCCGCAGTAATAACATTTTATTGCAGTATCATCAAATCGAATGATGTAAATCAGTCAGTTGGCGGCGAAATTATGGAGTTGCGATTATATGAAATAAAGTGTTCCAATTGAACCGCATTTTGAATATTTTTTACTTAATGGCTTTTCACTGCTGTATTTACATAATAATAATTAATGGTCACAAACATGATGCTTAATTATTAATACAACACTGAAAACCGTTTTTGAAATTATTCAGACAAAAGTAACCTATACACATACATATGCATCATACGCGAACCATATGTTTCTTTCACTCGGCTAAGTGCATGTTTGTAATTAATAATAATTGTAAATTACAATTTTTAATAAAAGAAATAAGAATTACTAAAAATACATTAATTATTCCATGGTGATATTGTATGTTGAATTTCTGATTTTTGGAAGGTTGACAAGGACGAATGGGTCATTTTGACACATACATAATATAAGTCATATAAAAATAAAGATAAAATAAAATGATTTTAATATTTATGATATTTTCGAGTATTCGATATTATTCAAACAATTTTTGCTCAAAATAATAATGATTTATAAACGAGAAATTGAAAATTCATCCGATTAAATTAATTTTTTTGACGCATCAAAAATAAACAGAATTACATTTGAAAATTTGAAAGTAGACTTTATTAAATCAAAACTACTATATAATTTTTTCAATATTTTGCATCGTTTATTTTTCAAAATAATCAAATTTGATTTTTAACTTCGACACATGTTTACTTTGGCGGTGCTTTTCCAACTTTTGAATTTACATAGAAAAATAAAAAAAATATGAATTTAATTATCTTAAAGAGTAAACGATGAAAAATTTTTGAGGAAAACATCACATAATAGTTTGGATGTAGTAGAGTTTACTTTCAAATTTGTGTTTGATTCTGTCTATTTTTTAGACGGAAGGCGAATATTCTTTACATTGCTGTTACAATTTAAGTTTTAAAATATTATTTGTGTTATATTTTGTGTCTATAAATTTATTCATAATTTATGAAATAAAAAAAAATAAAAATAAATAATAATAAGATAAAAACTTGAAAGCAATAAAAATGATGAAAAGTTAGAATAAATAATATATAGAATAAAATTTTATTGGTGTCTATGCTACTATGTTAATAATGTTATTAAATTGATTACACATTGTTCTAAATTTTGATTTCAGAATGAAAAAGGGTGCTTTTTGGATATCGAATTATATCTGGAAGCAATCGAGTGCTTTGAAATGTGTTTGTTGTACAAACGACTCGAATTACAGAGCGCGTCGATTTGTAAAACTAAAGTTGAAAGGACGTTTGAACGTCAACATAAATAGTGGCGCACGAGCTTATTGACGACCGAACCTTCTCTAGCTATTAAACTGAATGATATGCCAGGCTTTTTGGAGAAACAAAAGTTTTAGGTTGCAATAAAACTAACGCGACTCTATTTTTATTTGCGTGCAATCGTAAACTAAAAAATTGGCCTTTGACAGAGCTTTTGCAGAGCGACATTTTGCCGCACCGCCGGTGATTCTTCCTTCGATTCAATTATTTCGAGAACTCTACTCCTAAAAGTTATGAAATCACTTGAGAAGATATTTTACTGGCCATTATGCCAAAAGTTTCGTGTGTATTGTTTGAATCAATTTGAAATTGTAACTCAAGTTCCTCATTGTTTCCAACGTGTTGAATTATTTTATTTGTGAGAAGAATCGCCTTATTTTACAATCCCTTTTGTCATTTTGGCAAATGGAATTACGTGATTCGTCGATTCGCAGTTGACAAGTTATTAAAAAATTCAGGATCACGAACTTTTAAGCTCCAGAATAAAATTTCAGAAGCTGTCAAAGCGACGAAATAAAATTAAGACACGACAACATTCTTCTACCCCAAAACACCGCTGTGAATGTGGATTGTAACCATAGCCAGCTTTGAGAATAAGGGTCGCAGCCAATCGATTCCAAACAAAAGTATACACATTGGGCGTGAAAATATTACGAGCGCAATGTTTCACTGCGAATAAACCGACATAAAAAATCTCGTTGGTCCGGAGAATCTGTATAAAAAAAATATGGTCGACAAATAAAACAAAAATATTGCTTTGTGGATACGTCTCCAGTAACCTCTATATGCTTTTTGCGATATAGTAGTTTATCTGGATTTAAGCATTGGCCAATGTCTCTGACAATGTTTTTGTCCTATAAATCTTCCATTGATTCTCATATTGAATCGGATTAGTATTTCAAAAAAAAGTTGCCATTTTTATGAACAATTACTGATATTGCAGCAAAACATTACACGCACACCAAAAAATAAGCGCGTGTAAAAACTCGATGAAATAAATTTGTTCACAGATAAAAAAAAAATGAAATTAAAATCAATGTTCATTTTGATGATATATTTTTCTTTTGCTAAATAAGATTTCAATTCTTTCTTGATATACATGCATGCGTATACACAAAATGTAAGACGATCTTATATAACCAGTATACGTAAAATGTAAATTCGTCGCATAAAAAACGAACATCTGAACATGAAATTCGAAGATATGAAACACATATTTTTATTAACGCGGGCCTCGCAAAATAAAAATGAAATGTATTTTTCATAACTTTAATATTAGATCGTCACTTTTTTGTATTCTACGAAAAAAAAAAGTGACTGGAGAAACGAAACTAAATCATATCATATAAATAAAATTGAACACGTTTGTAATTAAGGTCTGCCAATATGATTGACATGTACTTTAACAGCTGTTTCATTTGAAAAGGAAGTATATTAAATGAGTCTGCTGTACTGTTGAAGGAAGTAATATTTGAAAGAAACTGACAATTGCTATATTCGGGACTGGAAATCTTTTGTACGTTTTGTATTAAAAATATTGTCAGAGAAAACGAAAAAAAATGAGTATACAAAAATAAGAATGAAACTCTAAACTGCTGCTTGTTTACACTGACTTGATTATTGCTTTGTGCACATTATATGCAACGACGCTCAATTGGCACGGACAAACAATACCTTTGTATATCTCAAAATTAATTTTTCAACAAATATTCATCTCCTTTTAAACTGATATGCGACTGTATTTAATTTCTTTATAATTTTTATTGTCTGTATTTTTCAAAAAATACAGCTACAATTTATTAGCACACAACAGTTTACAACAGCACATATCAGTTTTTCGGAAAACAATATTGTCTTCTAAACGTATCTCAATATTTTACAAGTGCGCGGAAGTTCAATAAAAAATTGTTTTACTTCTAGTACATCCTTTCGCTTTTTTAAGACAGCGTCAGTTCTTTCTTGTTTAGTAGAATGTCAGGCTGAACTTTTTATTAATAGAGGAGAATACAAATGGCGGAAAATTGTTAATTTTTGTTAACAAACAAGCTCTATAAATTTGATTCATTTCAGAAAAATCTAGTATAGTCGATGTCACTCTTGTCATGTGAGCTCGGGGCTGTTAAAAAATATTTTTCATTTATTTAATTTTACTATGTATAAAATGTTTTAATTAAAAAAATAGCTCGATGAAAAGTCTCTTATTATTTGATTCACTAAATTTTTAGTATTTTGAAATATTCTGTTATAAATGCAAAATATAATAATGAATATTTATCATTTTTTTTTGGTCTGCACCTGTGGACGCAGTAAATTCGTTTTAATTTTTCTTTAATCGATTAATGCAGCACTTTTTAATTGTTAATATGTCATATTATGAACCATTAGCGAAGTATTCTTTTCTTTTGTTCTCCCAGCGATCAACACAGTGATTCAATTAGTCCGAACCACTAATTATGAATAACTAATGAATTCTATTTATAATCAATTACAAAAAATTAATTGCTGAGAAAAATTAATCACAATTTTTATTTAATAATTATTAGAATTTTTTTCAGTAAAACAAATTCAAACTTTTTCATAATTAATTCATTAGAATTTAAGGTTTCTCAAGATAAAATAAAATTTATTATTTTTGGCAAAAATAAAAACTTTTTATATAAATTTTTATTAATTATTTTGCTAATATTTTTTTCTTCTGTTATAAACTTAGACAGTCAGCACTCTGTCAACTATTAAATCTGAAGGTTTCCTTTAAAATTTACTCGGATATAAGACTCATAACTTGCAGTTATAATATGTTTTTATTTCATTTCTCCTTTTTTTGATGATAACTTAAATAATGTTAACAAGGTAGATAGAAGATTTTATAAAAACAGCAGTAGAACTGTTTCAATCAATTAGCGACGGAAAATAAAAGAAATTCCAATAAGATTTGTTTTTTGAAGTTTATCTAGACTTTGTTCAAAATACTCAGTTATATTTGAAGATGTGTAACGAAAAAATATATAAGCACTGTATGTGTCATGTATTTTCCAAAATTAAAATACTTTTAGGTCTGTCAAATAACTTTTGTAATTAATTATTTACTTCAACCTGCAACTTTTTTTTACGAGAACTCAAAATTTTTAGCAAAATCAACTTATTAAAGTTTTGAATGGTAGAAGTTTGTAACTACCTTAAACAGTCAAAAACAGTCATTGAAACTGCTTACTTATCAAAAATTATGTTTTTTATCTTTAACTTAAAATGAATTAGTATGGATAAAAATGTACGAAAAAATCTGTAACAATATTTCAATTTAATTACCAAATTAGAACCTTTACAAACAAGTGTAATTCCGTTTTCGAGAGCCAATCAACGGAGCCAATCAACTGAACTAGAAGAATTCGAAAATACCCCTTTCACGTCTATTTCATATCCTCTTTAATACGATGGTTAGTCCTCCTATATTTAGAGCGTCGCAATAAATTGCAATTAATTATACTTGGTTTGACTTATACAGTATAGCTTGATTGATAAATTAGGTAATTCAACAATGGAGTTTCATTCAACAAACATCTTGATTGTATGTATGTATCGAATTTCCCATTAGCTTCAATTTCTCATTGATTCGCAATTCCCTGCAAGCTATCTGAATATTTCAAGACACTACATCCAGTTACACTTCCTCTGAGTGTTGTACGTATAGATGACTAAATTGTGCTACCCAATCATGCCAAGTACCTATTACGCTATTAACATTTCTCATCCGTTTGGAAATACCTCCTTGATGAAAATCTTAACTACAACATTGAAAACGTTATCCCGAATTAATATTTTATTTTCCGTCTAATACTTTCATGGCTTATAACTTTTTGTACGAGGACGTAGGAATGTGAGAATTTTTGCTGACACATTAAACTTCACAAATAATAAATTTGTTCCTGAACCTTGGATGAAAAAAAATTTCAACAATTTTGTATGATCCATTGACACTGCACAAAGAATGCTTGAACAAAAATAATATTTCGTCATCAAAATTCGCAACGTTATTAGTATTGAACATTTTAATGCCTCCTATCATGATGTTTCTCAACATTAATTAATTTTTTACGCATATTATGATATCTTATATATAGCACACCCGAGCTTTTTCGTGTGAGCTTTCACAAGCGCTAACAAAGGAATTATATATTCAAAGTTACTCCGAAAATAAAAACCCAATTTGATACTTATAAAGGTGAAACTTTTACCGAATAAATTGGTCGTGAAATTGGGAAAATTACATTTCATTTTGTTTTCTAATAGATGAAAAATAAAATGATTGTAATATTTTATTACTCATTGAGCTATAATAATATGGTTGTTCGTCGAACAATTTGCTGAATTCCATCGTGTTCTACATAACTTTATACATATTGGTCCTTGAAATACCAAATTTTTCGTTCTTGTTTTGAATGCTTCATTGTCGGAAAGGAAAATTTTCCGCGATTCAACTCGTTACGCTTTTGTTTGAGAATTGGCCCGTTAATAATGTGTTTTTCAATATCAAAAGAGCTTGTAGATAAATAGTCACGATGAAATTCCGAAAAAAACCAACAACTTTGTAAGTAACACCTTTTTTAAATAAAAAATTATACACTCCACAACGTAATTTACAAAGTTATAGCGCGATAAATGACAAAGAAAAAATGAGATGGACAAATTTTTCTCAAAACTCATAAACTAAAATATTCATTCTCATATAAAAAATGTTCATCTTGACGCATCACAAATGTTTAATGTTAACATCTAAGACGGTTTTTGTTGTCGGTGGGAAAAAAACAACTTTTCGCCTTAATAAACAAATTAATTGGAAAAGAATTGAATAAAATATCATTCCGGTGACAGAGAACAAACGAAATTATTTGGAAACGTCTGAACTGTAATGAATCATCCGAAGCTGTCCTCTTTAAGATCGAATTAGGTCATCAGCATCAAAATTTTCTTCATCAATATTACACTCAAATTATTCATCCAACTGAGAATTGATTTTTCTATCAGACGGAAAACGAAAACCATGCTTACTCAGAGAAACAATTTATCGAAATAATCACTGACAATGATAACGAGATTCTTTCGTTGTGTTTTGTTTGCTTTTTGAAATGCATTTGGCAAATGTAATTGTAGGCGATTTTCTTAATATTTCATTGCCTGTGACAGAATGGCCAACAGTTTTATCATTTCGTTGTCCTCTTAACGAGATAAGATAAAGAAGCCGACTGCGCTCAAATTGATTTAATCCGCGTTTAAGCGAATAATTCGTTCTTTCCACGGTATTGTAATTCTTCAAGAGAATGCGCACAACCATTTGCACGTCTCCTCAATCAGAGTCTTTACACATAAAATAGATTCGTTTAATAGACAAACGAAAGCTCGTCTGACGCAATCAACTTTTTTCCGCTGTTCCTCAAAATTACTTTGAAATTTTAATGTTGATCCAAAATAATTTTCGTACAACGCAATATTTTTTTAGGAAAATCGACTTGAATGAAATAAATGAAACATTTTTCGAATTTATTTATTTAGTTTAAAAAAGTGATTAAAAAAAGGTAAGCTCGTCTGACGCAATTAACTTTTTTTCACTTTTCTTCAAAGTTACTTTGGAATGTTAATGTTGATTCAAAAAAATGTTTCTTATAATTAAATATTTTCATGTGAGAATTGAGTCGAATAAAAAACCGAAACGTTTTTTGAATTTATATAAAATATATATAAATGCTTTGAATTTTGTCAAAGCACGTCTGACACGAGGTAAAACAGGGTAAATGATCAGAAATGGGTAAAAATGATCAACATATGAAAGCAAATAGAAACTTTGAGTAAAATTTTTCTTATAACTTCTTGTAACACAAAATAAGTTCTTTAGATGTTAATTACGATATAGAAATTATCAAAAACAATTTTTTATGCTTTTTATTTGTTTGATAATTTGATCGATTTTACCCTGCTGATCAGTTTTATTTGGTTTCACCCGAATTAACATTTTTTCATTTTTACTTAAAATTACTTTGGAATGTTTATGTTACTTAAAAATATTTTTATGTACAAATTGATTCACATAGAAAACAACAAAACATGCGTCGAATTCATATGACTTTATGTAACAAAAGAAGATGATATACGAGATAATTCAATTACAAAATGATGACCTTTTTTATCGATAAAACAATTTCATTTGTAACAAATTTTTTTACGATTCATAAAAATTCTTCGATATCACGTTAAATCCGACAGGTCTTGAGAGGTGCGATTTGAGACATTTCTTTTGGGTGTGATTTTTCACCAATTAACTGAGACACTTTTAAGTACTGAAACTCGAATTCTTTTACCAATTAAAATTTGTGTCTAATATTTGAATTTCGAACTTGACAGTTAAGTTTCGGTTTACTACTGAGATGATGAATAAATCAGGAATGCAAATCTAAGCATCCATTATTCAAATCACATTATATCAGTGACTCTATTAGTTCGCGGAAAAAGTGATTTTAAATGAAAATCTGCATCTTGTCTTAAGCAGGAAATCTGCTTGTTTCAAGATAACACGCTGATCAAGAACAAAAAGGAATGCGAAAAATAGTCACGTCCAGCTACAAATTCCAAAGCACACACAAATTTGAAATTCCCTGCTACTGATATTGCGAGCTTTCTTAACACGCGTTAACGTTTTTATTACGGAAATATACGGCGATGTAACAACGATTATAGACGTTTTAAAAGCAAGCAAGCTCGTATACGTCGGAACGTTTATCACTAGCCGGTGGCGGACCGGAGTGACGTTGAAATTCGATACCAGCAGCTGTTGCTGGCAGAATCACGGTAACAAATTTCAAGGAAGATATTATAAATCTGAAGATTTACGAAATTCACCGAGATGATTTTCTTATATCCCGAAGGTTATCTGTATAAACAAGCACAATTCCAGTACACTCCAATTAAAAAGGTATATTTGACTTGTATGAGAAACATACAATCACATTAGTCGATTTTCGTATGTTCTTTTTATTTATAAATTTATTTCTGATTCATATCTTGAACATCATCAAAACTTTGTGCTGTCAAAATTACGGTCACATTCTTGAGATATTGAGTAACCGAGTTGGAAGCAAAATTAACTATGTAAATTCCAGGTTTTGCGTGCGTTACATGGATAAGTTCTATTCTGACTGAGACACAATAGAAATTACCAAGAGTTTCCATACAATTGAAAAAAGATGCTGCAACAAACTAAAAGATATATTTTAATAACACAATCTAGGTAATATACATCAAGATATTATACAGATGTAAATATGTTTATCATCTACATATTATTTATATAATATCTAGATTGTTCTATAGAGTTTGATTGTAACGACTAGAGACAATCACTTGTAAAATACAATTTCGAACTTGCAGAAAAATTAAAATAAAAAATAAGGTTTTTGTAATTTGAATTTAAAATGGGATATAACAAATTTAATTAAGTGTCGGATCAGAAATTAGTGACAAGATTATATTGAAAAAAAAAAAAGTTGAATATAGTATTAAAACTTGCACGAAATAGCAGGGTATACATATACAGATATACAAAATTCGCTACATCAAAAGGAGCTTAGTATCCTTTCATTTCAGATTTATAAGTATAATATTGTTTGATTAATCTCAAATTGCCATTGGCGTTTTTTGCCATAATTCATATGTCAGTATAAAATGAACTTTGTAAACCGACAGAAGACAGTTGCATGCAAAACTCGATGAAATTTAATTTTGAGCGCCAAGAAGTGACACCCGAACGATAAATCGTTTCATTCAGTAAACTTTGACTTGGAAAAACATTACGTTTCCAACTGTTTTTTCAATGTAATTGAAAATTTTCAAACAATAAAACTCAATGACAAAACCTCAGTTTTTGCCTGTTTTGTCGAAACTTTTGCTGGCTTTTCATTATGACAATTGAATTTTATTTTACGATTCAAACTCAAAACGTGGCTCAAACTCGTTACACAACAAAATAAAGATTAGCAAAATTGTCATACTTCATAAACTGTTTTGACGTCGTATTATAAAATATATAAATGAAAAATAAGATATTGTCTTAACGAATTTCTTTATGGATTTTCTTTCATTCGAAATGATTTATTAACAATATAACAAAGATAAAGACTATACTACCATAAAAGTAATAGGTCCAAGTTCAATCTCGCGTTATGAAAAATTAAACCACCAAATTTTCCAAGAACATTTTTGGCTTTGTGTTCTAAGTAATCGCTGAGTCTAATCCTGGGATTTAGCTCCATCTCACTGTATGGTTTATTCATAAATTAACTTATAACAAAGATTCAACTCGCAAATATACTTGATCGATCACTTTTAATCTCATCATCTTCCATATGAAGTTGAAATTTCAATTTCTATTTCGAATTTATCCTGTTTTATGTAACTTTTTGCAATTCGGAAGTAATTTCTGGTCAGTGATTGTAAAATCAGAGTTCGATTTTCGTTGTACGAGAAAAAAAAATAAACAAACAAAATACATACTTCAATCAAATATGAAAATTGATGATTTTCATTTCGTGCTTTCGGAGTTTTCACAATGAGAGTTTTTTTTTCATAATTCATGAACCGTCCAGAATCATCAGAATTACTTTATTGCACAAAATACATATCCCATTTATAACGCCATTTATGAATGCACTTCACACAGTTTGACATTGATATGGAGAACGGAACTGCTATTCGTGTAACTTTTAATTGATCCATGTATTCGTGTAGCAATGCACCTTAGTTTTGTTGATGGGTATTAAATTATTACGTTCCCTGCATTCTTAATAGATGTACACAAAATGGGCCATATTTTGGTCACTGTTCCTACACTGGAGTCGAAATTACACATTAACTCTAAGTTATTGATGCTATGCCAACGTGCCATTGTCGTTTGTTTAATTAGCCATAGTGAAATTCTGATTACGACCAAGGCTGATGATACAAGTGATAAGTGTCGTTCAAGTTTAATGTTATGACCATCACTCCAACTTAGATTTTTTCTTGGCTCCACTCGATTCTAGGAACATGAAAATTTGAACAAACATTTTAATTTAACAGAATCGATGTTCTGCATCTGCTTACCCTAATAAAAATGATAATGTACTGTCTATATATAAAACAGCCAATATAAAGTCGGTTTGTAAAAAATATTTTAACAGATATGATCTATATATGGCCCATTATTTGATTTCATGTCATAAATTCTTCATTATATTACCATATATTGCCATATATATGGTCGATTCTTAGATCGTAATTATATGTGAGCCTTTGTATGTATGACTCGTTAATGGAATTATCATATTTTTACTTGAGAATTTTATTATGAAATAATACGTTGTCCTTGTTACCAGTTTTTAAATTCCTAATATATTGTCAATATAAAGCCTATATATGAAATATATTTGAACATATATAATCTATTTCATTATAGAGTACCCAAAACCTGCCATTCTTGGAAATCAAATGTTAAGTGTCGACCTTGAAACGACAAATAAGTATGATTGGGTAAAAAAGTCTAGTCCAGTCGTGCTCAAGTGAGATTTTGCCGGAATCGAATTTCTTTATGAATGAATTGCCTGGACGGAGTATACGTTAACACGGGGCAGAAGACGACAATTATAGTGGATATAAGGTGACACAGCTCGAGGGAGCGCAAACAAAGAAAAGGAGAGTGAATAAGGGAGTACAAGTGGCAGGATGAGAGAGCTCCGACGAAGAATCGATGCTGACCCAGCAGGTGTGAGAGGGTGTTGCTCTTGTTCTCCTTTTCGCGCGAAAACGCTGATATTGTGCTGCGCCTCATTTTTATGCGAGCAGCTTGAAATAATGGGACGCCAAATTTACTATGATCAACCCTTTACCTGCGCAACGAAAAAAAATATCGGATCGAATACCCGACGTGCTGAAAGTTATAATCATTTATTAATAATAATCAGTTTCTTTTTAATCGATATTAAGAGAATCCGGTTGAAGATCAAATTGCATCGTGTAATTTAGTTATGAAAGCAATTTCATATCATTGACTACGTTCAAACTATGCCCATAATTTATTTTAATTTGTTTGGTATTATATATATAATTATTATTTGTTAATTATTTCATTTAATTGCAATTAAATGCTTGTTTTTTAGTTTAACGTTCCCATGAAAATATTAAAATAAGGAAGGAGATTTTTATTTTACGATCATCTCCACGGCGAGCTCAAATATAGTTCGGTTCACCGCAGTACCGTATTAATTAACGATTCAATTAAAAGCAAATTGATATTTTTGAGCGGAAACTTCAATTTTCAAGAAAATAATAAAAGTTTGTCGTTATTTTTTATTACAATGCATACCATCTCATAGTTGACAGCTGACAATTGAGCGTAGAATTTTATAAAATATTCAGTCGTGTTTACCTTTTGTAGAAATATTTATGATGATTTTATTGATAAAAAAAGTAAGTGTATCAAGACCGTATCCACTTTAGAAGCTTTTACAAGCTGCGTTCATATATTTCCAACTTAACGCTCTAGACCTGTTATTCAGTGTATAAATAATATTCAGAAACACAAATACTGATTGAAATTTGTGAATGGAAAAAATAGCAACGAAAAAAATGTTTCATTTTTATTCCACAATTATTTGTTCAAAAAATAGTTTTGTTTACAATCAAGAAAATTGAATGCTAATTTTTAATATATACTCGCTACTATATACCACGTTCAAACAAAAACATGATTCGATTTTATCGTGTTTTTCATATTCTCGGTTTAAAGTTTAATTCAATCTGCAGCAGAAAAAACACGTATCATTTTTAATCTTATAAAGATTCTGTACGCCAGCTCTTACAGAGAATTATTAATGGAATCATAAGTTTTATTTTAAGCGTAATACAAATTCAGATGTTATATCCAAGCGCTGAACAGGAAGAAATAACGTTTTTTCTAAGCCCATTTTAAAACATGCACTCTAAAAAATTATTACCAAGAGACGGAAATTTCCAATTGTATTGGTATTTCAATCATCAATACGAACTCGTGATATTTGCTTACATCTAAAATCGAAAACGTTATTAATACTAATGAATTGATTCATTTGTATCATTTTACGGTTCACTTTGCATTCCGTAATAATAAATGTAGTAATAATAAATTTGTTATAAATAATTCGATGAGCCGTTTAATGCAAGGTGAATAAATTATAAATTCAAATTATTTCAAAAGTATCGTAGTAATATTATTGTATTCTTAAAATGTTTATCAAACAAAGTTGTATATATTTTGTGTGAGCGAATATTTGGAATTGTTGTATAACCCGCTGTCTGCAGAAAAAACATTCGAGCGTAACCGGACGATTCTCGCTACTTCAATACAAAAAATAAAACAAATTCAGCTTCGTTCATTAGAAAATAATAATTCCTGTAACAAATCGACAAACACTTATTGAATCGTGTTCGGACTGCAAATCGTTGAATATGTGTCTTTTACGATTCAGCATAAATTAATTCGACGGTTTCTAGAGCAAATTCAAATCATATTACTTTACAAAATTCACACAATGAATATGAATAATTATTTTGCTTTGAAGGTTCTCTGTGAATTTGGAATAATGTATTCATGGCTTCCTCAAATAAAATCGTGTAAATCGAGATTTTGTGATCCCGACGTTTTGTTTACAGTGTAGTTTGTTTCTTTTTTTTTCAGAAGAAATTGACTTTCTTTCCATGTACAATTTATGCAATTCAATGTTAACGATTTTTGTGATAAGATTGGTTTCGAATATACTCTGCTGTAACTTCGCCTATTGTTGAAAATTTCCCCGCCGTCGAATATATATTATCAATTGTATTCTACAGTTCCTTATCGACCTTAAAAAGAAGATATTGCAACAAATGCGAAACCGAGCAAGTTGTAATTAACAAATTAAAGTCTTTATTTATCGAATGAAAAGTTTTTCATCCAACTTCATCTATTTCCTGAGCTAAATGAACGTTCTTTATTCAATTGTTCACACTCTCAATATACAAAATTGCACGATAATTCTCATAATTTATCGTCTTACATTTTGTAATTGAATTTTCACTTTCGAAAACAACAATTGGCCTCGGATATTAAAAATTATTATTCCCAAAATGATTTTATAGTACTTTTAAATAACAGTGTGAACTCTTTAATGATGAAAAATTGTTTTGTTATTTCATTTACTTATTATTATTATTATTTTTTTTTTGTAAAAGCGCTTCAAATAAATTGGGTTCGAAAAAAAAAGATTTTTGTCATAGATAAACTTGTGAATAAAGGCATTATTTACAGGCAAAATCGTTGGATAGAGGCATTTCATTTATTTTCGAATTTCTATAAATATAGAATCACATTCTGATTCTTACAATTCTTTAAAAGAGGGTCTATAATGTCGATTTGAAACGCTCTCGTATAAATTTCTTTGGAGCTCTGAATGAGAATGCTGCTTGCACAACTGAACGGACTATATTCGATTTTATAAGAAACCACATAATGATATCTTTCGTCCAACCATAATCCAGCTATCAATTTTGAACGAACGGATCTTTTAATTTTCCATATTCAATTAAAATTCCAAACTAAAAGCGGCTGATATTTCTTTTATCATATTTGTATAATAATCGTTGAACAATTTTAATTACGTGAGTCGTTTGTTTTTTTCGAATCTACAATCAATTATTCTGTTGACAAACAAAAACTTTTTTTCCCATCCTGCGTATGCAACTTTTATGTTTTCATGCAATCGTGACTCTGTCGTTCATCTTCCGATTATAATTCTGCTACCTTCCACAGATCTCTATTTTACATACATAGATCCCGCATATGGATTCTAAAAAATCAAAACACAAAAGTAGAATGCAAAACATTTCTGTCGAATGAAAAAAATTGCACCGATGCTTTTTATTCACACTTTGAAAAATTGTTGGTTTCTTATCGCAGATGCAATCGCAAAGCGATTTTTAACATTTTTCGAGCATTACAAATTCTTTGTCATTGCAAATATGAATTTCCCGTCGATCATATGAAAAGCGTTTGAAAATATAACTATTTCAAAACAAACAGAAACCAAACCAACAAAAACACACTTTATGCACGACAAAATCGATAGGGACCTGAAAATAAAACTAGAGTAAAAATAAAATAAAGGTCAAGTTAGATCAAAGAATTCCGTCCGCCTAATGTATACGGAAAATTTCTTTCAGAGATGCGAAGTAAAGGAAAATATGTTTTGCGTTAGATTCAAAAATGACTGCGAGCAAGAGAGCATAAAACGATTTGTTCGTGAATTGGAAATTTTGAACCAAAATTCTTAATTCTTTTTTTTCTTATTGAATTGCTATTCGCGGATTCCAAAAAAGTTTGATTTTAAGTTGTTACACATCGGAACTTAAACTTTTACAACTTTAATAGCTCTTCTTATGAATTGCGAAGTTTTAGAAGTTTATACGCCTCTATGAAAAGCAAATACAAACAGCAGGAAATTCAAGAAAAAAATTAAGTAGAGGGTCATTAATTCATTCATTTTTATTATTTTTTCCCCATTAAGAAATTCCTCTGAATGATTGTTTTTTAAATAAATGTTTTATTTTACATTTTAATCTACATTTTAATATATAATATTTTCGAAAAAAATAACTGAGTTTGTATAGGTTTAGTGAGACAATCAAAGTCACCTCCATTATGCGATATAATTGAAGCGTGAAATTCTATAATTTGTTGCACAGTTTACTCTGAAACGTTATATCTCAGTTGGTAGGTTAAACTTACAAATTCGTATCTTAATCTCAGACATATTTATTCATTTCGGTTATCCCTATGCGATTCTCTCATCCATATCAATTTCATTTTATTGTGCTTGTTGCGATAAATTTGTAGAACATTATACTTGGTCGAGACTAATCTATCGATTATTTTAATGTTTGGGCAAAACCTCGAATGAGCTAACTATCGTTTTCTTCGGGGTTATTTTGATGGAGAGCAAATCCAAGCTAATATTGGCTCACATATTGAGATAAGATCAAAAAATCCACGTTTATCTTCCAGATAATATTCTCAATATTTTGTACAGCAATCAATTAAATTTAACAACATACTCGTTTTTATTGTTGTAAATGTTTGAAAAAAAAATTTCATTCGCTAACGTTACAAAATCCAGCAATTTTCACTTACCAAGGAAAATACATAAAAGACAGGCGTTTGTTTTTATTTCAAAAGTCAGTGAACTAACGACCTAAAACTTTTTCTATTGTCTAGTTATTTAGTGGTCGTATACATAAATCGTAGCATGCACTCTTATCTTTCAACTGTTTGAGGAAATTCAAAAATAAAAAAAATAAATAAAATGAAAATAAAAAGAAACTAGTTCGACTGGATCTGTAATATTTTTCAACTTCATAAAAACTTGATTTGACTCTTGAAAATTTAATGAAAATCAATGTTCCAGGAACGTGGTTCGATAAAATTTATTTGTAATTTATCTAATGAATCATTAAAAAATAAATTAAATCATAAATAAAGCTACCTCGGATGATTAAGTTTTACTGAAGATAACTTCAGGATTACGACACTTGACACTTGACAGTAAAATATTAAACCAGTGATATCTTATAGTATATGGCAAAAGAAAATTCATGTAATATGTAACAACTCGAAAAGCCCAGAGATTGATTTGCTGCTCTTTCCAGACGAATTTATTACGTATACGTACACAAAAAATTATGAATTTGCTTTATTTCGCTGTGCTACCCTTCAACTAATGAACATATTATGTTAGTAATTTCAACACCATCGAGATAATTAAATAACTAGTGTTCAAATATCATTGTTAATATAGAAAATTAACCAATTTCAGTAGTCTAATCTAAATTAAAATTATTTAGAACGACAGTCCGAGTGAAAATGTTTTTCCAAGTGAAAATGTTTTTAGAATTCTCAATTAGTAATATAATTTATCAGGATGGTGTTAAATCTACAATCTGTAATTATGTTTCGAAAAAAGCTAAGATTACTATTGCCTTGGTAATGCCATTTGTGCAATTTCTTTTCACACGCTACATTAGTTTTTAATTTGAATTATCCAATGAATGAATCCACTGATAAAAGTTGTTTTTATTTCGCCGAGGTGCCGCAGCGAAAACAGATGAATGCGAAATATTTAATCGAATACGATATGCAAAATTTTCACCTGCTCAATAATTCCGTTTTGTTGATTTTTCGAGTTTGTTGATGTTGAATTAAATACAGCAAAGTTTAATGCACGCGTAATTACACATTTGGGACAATTCTGAATCGTTGCACGTTTTTATCAAGATTATATGATAATAATAAACAAATAAACTTATAAATTCTATACAAAAATATAATTATAAATTTCAATACAAAAATTAGTCTTTGGAATGAATAACCAAGTTTTATTTTTGACGCTGGTAAAGTCTCGAGAAATAAAAATTACGAGCCAAGAGTCTCGCCGAGACAAGACACAATTTAATGAGAATTTTACCGACACCTTGTGTACCTCCGAAAAATCCCGAAGCGGTCTTGAGACTCATGAAAATCGCAACGAAACTAGGCAAGACAGAAAGAAAAAGAAAATCAACTCTTTTTTGTGCCGCACATCTGAAAGGAAAGAAACTTGTTACCATTTCTTTTTTCGATACTTTTGTAAGGTTTTACATTATTTTTCTGAGTGTTATACTTCAGTTTGCAATTAACGATTAAACCTTTAATTACGATTCAAGTCACTTGAATGAAGCGTTCTCGCGCGTTTTCAACTTCTCTTTGAATGAGTAAGAAAATGATTACCGAGTTTTGTATTTATTATTTGTATATATATTTTTAACAAAAGTAATGAATTATTTACGCGAATTGTCGGCAACGGTGTGCAAAATTTGCTCGAGTATATACTCAGTGGTGTGCGTGTATAAAACAGTGTTCCCCAGCCCGAGGCACAAATTTAATGAGGCTGGACCAACTGAACGGAGAACAAGCGAGCTTCAGAAGAGGCAAATGAGCGCCGACAAAATCTTCTCTGCACGCAAAGGAGCCGATGCGCACGCGCGGTACTGATTTTGGATCGTCGCCACGACTTGTTGAATTATCTTAGCCAAGACAAGACACACGCAGAGAAAAATGAGTTTCTATAAACGAGATGAATTGCATCAAACAAACATGTGAAGGACTGTTGAATGTTGGTGATGGATCGTCCATTCGTTGTATTTTACTTATTGAGCAAAATTGCACCAAGTGATAAATGACATTTTTGATGATGTTTCGTATTCAGTTCAAAGTTATAATTAATTTTCGCATCAACAAGAAACCGATGAGTTTCTCCGCAAATAAAAAGAGGTTATGTAAAAAAAACAGACATAAAAATCAGCCTCATCATTATCTATTTTATGTTATTTGAATCTACGAAAAACGTTCGCAAAAGAAAAGCTACATCTTGTGACAAAGTGTTTTTTAAATGAAATTAGTAAGACGGCAATTTTTTTTAGAATTGTGTCGGGTTGTGGTATGTAGGTCGAGAAGAATATTAGTTTTTTATGGTGCTTGTGAAAAAAATGGTAGTGCAAGTTACAAAAGCCAAAAAGATTAAATTGTTGCCAGCGTGGTTGGGCGCTAATATGATAGAAAGAATGTTTTGCATAATCGATTTTACATGTTACCCAATTTAACTTAACAAGATTTAAATGTTGTGTGAAATAAATTTTTCAAATGTGTAAAAACAATGCGCCTGACCGCACACTATTTATACTACTGAAAAGCTTCGTGACTAACTTGAACGAAATACAGTGTTTAATTCCGAAATAAAAATATCCTTTCATATCTTATAACTCAAACTTGCAAACTTGACTCATAAAATGAACTTGTTAAATAAATGAGCCTGACAGTTTGCTCTGCTATAATTATTTAGAAATAATTTCGCGAGTTTATTCAAAATAGTCTGTTTCGTCAATTGAACTTTGCGCCGGCAAACTCTGTAACTTGATCCAGATAACTTTTTCAACGTAAAATTTGAAGTTCGCGTAGTTTGCATTTGTGTGAAAGAGAAACAAAGTGGATCAAAACAAGATTCAACGTCTATTGCGGTGAAGACTCGTGTTAAATATGCAACAAATGTTGCTCGACAAAGAAATTTTCATCGTAAAAAGCATATTGATGTTCAGCACATCCGCTTCGTTTAGAAGCACATTTAAATTACAAAGCATAATTTTCAAGGATGAAATTTTGCGATGTAAAAAGTGCGAATAAAAAAAAAGAGTTGCTTACCAATCAGTTATTATACTTTTGCACAATCACCTCTCTTGTTCGAATTCATTTTTGGCGGAATTGCAGACAAGTTTCTCTAATGTCAAATTCTAGAACTTATCAAAAGTTAAGTTCTCGATTAGAATAATTCTCATTTCCAATCAGATCTATTCAATGCCAGTTGATTCCTTTTGAGCCGATGTTAAAGTTCGTGATTCTGCCACGCAGGCCACGCTGACACGACTCAATTTCGAAAGCATCATCTTATTTGATTGTCAGACGAAGTGAAAATTAAACAAAATATTTCAAGCAGAAGAACACGTCTTGATTTTACAAATTAGATAACAAAAATAATGAAATATGATAAATTTAATTTCATTCGTACAAATTAATTGAATAAATAATATAAAATGTAACGCATTTATTATATAAACCAAAATTTATGAACAAAATCTGATCCAAAAATTTGTTATGTAATATAGTTGTATTAATTGTATTGTATGAAAAAGATAAAAAAAGAAGGTGATGTTAAATTTCGAAAAAAATGAAAGATTCAACATCACGGCTTATGCACACAATTTTGGTAAAGAGCGAACACAATTTGCTTGGCCTGGAAACGTACGTTCTTTGGGAAATATCTATGGACGTAAGCCCGACGTGCATACAAGATCGCTTACGGGACAAATACTGCACCGCAGCTGAGCTGAAAGTATTTGCATGATATTTGAACACTAAGTTATCATGTTTGCACGAAACCAGCTTACAACGTGAGTTATGAAAATGGTCATCGCGCGTCACAAGGTTGCTCTTTTCGCGACAACTTTACAAATTTGACATTAAATATCGCTCGTCAAAAGAAGTGGACAAATTTCAGTATTATTTTACGACTGTCGGATGAATTTTGGTATTTTCACAGCAGACCAAAATATTGGAAAAAATTATAGTTCTAATTTCAATTGGCTCATTTTATTCAAATTTGGAAATATATATGATTTCCCTTTTGCAAACATGTTGAAACGTAAATTATATTTCACTTTCGAAAGTTTTAGCGAAACCTTAAATGTATGCTAATTGTGAAATAACAAGGCAAAATTTCGTAACAAAATTCATCATCGAACAGTAATTGTTCCAAGCAATTTTCGGAAAAATAGTAATTATTATATTTTAAGAGACTCGCTTTATTCATGATTAGAAAAACGCATTAAAAGATGTTGCAAGGTAATTAAAAATGTATTGCGAAATTGTGAATTAACGATGAAAACAACCCATTAAGTACTAACATTAGTGAAAAATCAACAAATCTATTATTGTCTTAGGTTTTAGATTGAACTGATAGTGCTTCATCTGATGATCGATAAGCAAATGTATGTAAGTTAGTTGATTTTGAGCAATAAAAATAAAAAACAGTAAAATAATTATTTATTGATGTTTATATGGAATCTGATGGACCTATGCTAATACTAATAAATTTTTTACTCAATAAAATTCATATTCAAAAAGTTCTCGAGGTGTAAACCTCTCTTACTTATTAACATTATATAATTCGTAACTAGAAATTAGTTAGATCTTTGAGCATTACTTGTTTCAAACATGTTATGATCTTGTTTTAAGTTAACATACTCGAAATCACGTTACGTAATACGAACTTAATTGACCAATCTAACTAAATGCAGTCTGATGTATATAACTTTTCTAGTACTTTTAAAGTACTAAAGATGTACTGAAACGAGCAATCATAAAATAAAACTCTAACGAAAAAAAAAATTCACATCCATCTCATTTTTCAACAACCTTGTGTACTTGCAATTCCAATTTATCCTTCATCTGCAATTAAAAAATGTCGTGAAATATTTTTCACATACCTTAGTATCATTGTGAATAAGTCGAAGACGAAATTTCGATAAGAGCGTCATCTCGTTGATTTTGTCGACCGCAAGTCGAGCCGCCTGGAGCTCGCTCAAGCCCTCGGGTCTCTGTTCGTTCCCACGTGTGAGCTCGAAGAGTCCCAATATCGTCATGCTCACTTTGTCGACATCGCTAACAGGTATCTTCTCGCTCGTGACATTATCTGAATCCTGTGCCTCGTCAATCAACTCGTCAGTGGATGTCCGCATTGTCTCCGAACTAACAGTGAACAGCGTTTGTTCTGTGACACTCTCGCTGACGTCTTCCTCGTCCGGACCATCTTTTCTTCGATGGTGAATCGGACTTTTCGGCAAATCCGGTCTAATCGTCGTTGTATTCGTCACCGCACTTGTCGTCGTGTTCCCGAATGTCTTTAGCAGTCCGAAGTACCGCCTATCGATTTTCTCGCTAAGCGTCGTCGTCGGCGGTTTGTGGGTCATCTTCACCGGAAACTTCTGCGAGCCCTCAAATCCGGAAAATGCCGCCTGCGAATCACCTTCTTTGTCGCTGAAAAAAAATTTCGATCAAGTTATGATTCACGCCTCAAGTAGATTTTAGAAAAGTTCTTAAATATCTTTTCGTAGACAATTTTATGTGTTTATTGAATTTGAAATGGTCAAGGCAGTTTTGGAGTAACGGACAATGCAAGAGCTTCAACGGCTATTGAAATATACTTGTGTAATAAAATTAATTTCAGATTGATCTATGAAAGAAAAATTAGCGACGTTAAAACAACTGATGTATTTTATCAAACAGATGTCATAATTGTAACAATTGTTTCTGTCATTTTCACAATAAAAAATTTGATTGGATTTCAATAAAAACATCTCGATATGAGTTGTTATATTCAGCATATCAAATGACTTTTATGTTTTTTTATCTTTACATAAAAAACACAATTTATCATTTAATTCTTTATGTCAAGAATTGTTATATAATTTTGTTACAACTTTGATTAAATAAATTTATAAAATATGAAATGAAATGGATTTATCCATACATACGTGACATAATAAATGTATGAGAACAGTAATAAGGTTATATTAAAATATATATTTTAAACGAATTTATTTTCGTCCTTGAAGGTCGGGCGAAGGATCAAGAGTATCCTACAATTCCAAGACTGAAAAATATCCATCCACATAATGTGCAAGAAAAAAATTTCATTTTCCCCCTTGAATTTGACTTCCCTAATTGAATATTTGCGAAGGAATCGCGCAGTTCACGATAGAAAAATAAAGCGAATCTTTTAGCTCGAGCTCTTTAACCATGAGAGTACTTTAAGGTCCAATAAACTCGAGAGGGCTTACTTAATTCATACATCAACTTTGAATGAACTCTCGAAATTTTCAGATTGCAGTTAAAGTGCTCCCCCAAATTCATTTAACCCAAGGCAGCCCTTGCTTTTCTAGACGCTTTCCTGATTTTGTTATCATAATCATAGAAATACTAACGTTTTCAGCAGCTCAACCAAGCTGGTGTTCATCGTGGGTCTGATCTCGTTCGACCGAAGGGACTCCCTCTGCGGCGATCTGCGGCTCTTCGTCATCTTGTGAAAATAAGTTTGTTCGAAAAATAGTGGCTCTTTCGATGTGTCATAATCGCTATCTATCTCGATATTGTCTAAGACACCAGGGATGCTTAAGGCGTCCGCGTCATTGCTTTCGTGTTTTTTCACCTCGAGCCGGTGCGAGTTTGATTGTGGCTCCGCACCTGCCAGGGCATCGCAACCTAAGGCAAGAAGCAGAAGGAAAACAAACGAAATGAGACGAGGATTCTGGCCGGGTGGAAGAAGGATCGCGGAGGGAAACAATGGAAGGAGACGAAAGAAACGAGCACGCTCGCAAGCACGAGACATAATCAGCCGTCGCGATTCCGACGACACAACCCGGGCTTCCGCATCGCCTTCATCTGCAAAACAAAACGAAACGGAGCTTCCGTTACAGTCGAGAAGTAGTAATCTGGTTGAATGTTTTGTTCCAACGTTTTCACCTTGATGTGAAATTCTGGCTAATTGTATTCTCGTGTTATCGATGAGATTATTTGTGCACTCAAGTTGAACAAGTTTACGCTATGTCTTCATTCGGTTATATAAGATTTCATTTTCAATTTGTACTGACAAAGATTACCGAATATTTTTTATCAAAATACATTTTACTATGTTTTTTTAGCTAAAGTGGGATATACTCGAGAAATAGTGAAAAATGGTGGAGGAAAAATAATGTTCACAGCTTTTTCTAGGAGATGTTATATCAACACTAGAAGAAAGAACGAGTCATTTTAACCTGTCCGAAACCGAAATTTAATCGCCAATAATTTTTATTCTGAGTAATAATACGTTGTTCTAAATAATGATATATTCTTTCATAAAATTTCAAATTCACAGAAACAATTAATAGTAAAATAAAAATTATAAAAAATGTATGTCAATAATAATTGTAATAATTATATGAATAATAATTTTTTTATAACCTAATGCTTTTCTTGATGACTGTACTTTACAAAATACAGTAAGAAATATGCACTATTCTATAAATAATTAATAAAATTATTGTTATAACAAAATTATCTTAATAATGTCAAATATATTCCAAAATGAAATTAATATCAAAAGCAGCACATTTCACCTTGATTAAGTGAATTGAGTGAATGAATTAGTATGTGTGGGTCAGAATGACCAATCCATCCTTTTCGTCACGTAACATTTTTTTGCCCTTTTAGTGTTAACAATATTACTGATCTAAAAGTCAGCTTTCATTCTGCTAACAAACCTAAAAACTAACTACAATATGAGTTATTGCATTCTGAATCACACCTGACATTTTTTATAAAAACAAAAAAACGTCAATATGTCATTTTTTCTAACTTTGATATACATTTTTCATTTTAGTATATATATTTAAGCAATTTCGTTTCTGTTTTAATTCGCTATGACAAAATTAAATGTACATTTATGAGAGCCTTATGTGTTGAACTCATTTGTTAATAATATAAAAAAATTCGCGTTTTTAAATAAATCTTGCGGAAAGCATCAAAGTTATTCGCTATATATATATATATATATACATGCGTTAACAAAATTTCTTTCGTTGACGTTCGGGTGGAAAGACATCAAAGCATTTGTCAACTTCAAGAGCGTTCTTAACTATATGTATGAGTGTATAGAATAAAATAATCAATTCTGGCGTTTTGCTTGCAAAATTAAGGAGCTTGATTATAATCAACATGTTTTTGCACGTTGACGAAAAAACAACAAAAAAATCATCCGATCTCATGGCAGAGAGTTGAAAATTTTAATAGCTTTTTTTAAACAACATATTTTTCATTTATCCGCGCATCAATATACCTTGACATATTTTCATTTTAACTAGAGATGTGTGATGGATGAATCTGTCAATCTATGCAGTGTAATGTAAAATCAAAATTTCTAGTTATTAAAATTCGCGAATATATTTTTTGAATTATAAATATTTCATTTTTAGCGTCTTTCACGTATTTTGGAAATGTTTCATTGTCAAAAAAGCAAACGTGATGTTTCTTTAGGAATGTAACCTTTTGAAGCATCGCTGGAAGATGAAGAAATTCCTCGTACTCCGTTTCTGCCGGCTCACACAAAGTAGTGTTCGGACTATGTAATGGAGTAGATAATGAATACGTTTAGTCAGACCTACTCAGTCTGCTCAATACAGATGTAAAGTTTAAGACGCACAACAATGTAAGTTAATTGTCGGTTAGACTCAGTTTTCATAATTAAAAACATCACATTTTTCTCAACTCATTGCTCCTCAAACGAAAATTCATTTTTAAAAATACACCTCAGAGATGATTATTTACATGTAAATTACCGGAAACAAATTTTTCAATCTTTTAATTTTTTTATTATTTTCATTATTCTAATGAAATTCTACCTGCAATTTCTTATCTCTGTATTGCGTGTCGTACACAACACGATGTTTTGTGGTATAATCAGTTTTTGTTTATTCAGCTGCGATATCGTTTGCATACGTATTTATTCAATTGCGACTTATTTTATGCTTTTTTCGAACTTGATCCAGTAATTGACAATTTGTTTATCATTTGTAAATAATTATCAACTGATGCGATTTATTTTTTTCTTCTTAAAAAGAACTATAAATAGTGAGGAGGAACGTTGGATCTTCACAGTTCACAACTGCAAGTTTCTCTGAACACTTCTCTGAAAACTTCTCTCAACTCTAAAGATGGCTTCCGCAAAGACATTCTTCCTGCTCTTCTTGGTCGTCTGTGCCGTGATGACCACAACCACCGAAGCTGTCCGCGTGCCAGCCTGCGATGTTGTCTGCAGACGTATCCCCCGGGAGAGACAGGAGTGCTGCCGTGCTCACGGATACCGTCGCTACACCAATTGCAACGGCGGGATGAATTGTGCTTGACCTCACGCTGTCTTCAATTTCTCCGATTTTGCCCGTTTCGGGTAAACAAACATTGAAGTAGTTATCAAAGATTCAATATTACATATACGACAATGTTTGATTTGTTGGTTCAATTTCTTATATAATGAAAAATTTGTTTTATATTCATATAAAATTGATGGAAAAAAGAGTTGTAAAAAGAGTTTGTAAAATATTCAAATTGATGGAATATATTGTTATTAAACTCTGATTGTGTTTTTTCATTTTTTAACTTTTCACAAATTTTCATTAAATGTTTCAACCCGAATGTTTATTTTAGCCACATCAGCAAAGAGTAACTTTTGAAATTCTTTTGTAGAATTTTATTAATTTTTTTTTTTGAGTATTTTTATTTTGGATTGTGAGAACAAATCATTGACACCGCCCTAATGACTCAAATGAAACGCTGATTCATTTTTAATGTTGTTACGTTATATTTAAATTAACAACGTTGAAAATTAAATTCGGAATTCATTGCAAAGTTAATGATCGTCAATTATTGCTGCTGATGACGCGTTTGACAAACGTATTTGATTTGTTCATTTGTACCATCAAAGTACGGATAACTGTTTTAAGCAACATTTTTTATATTTTGCTAGCAACCCTACAAATCACGCAGTCAGCGAAATTGTAATCAAGTTTGGTTACAACATATTTATCCTTGAAAATGTCTCCCTTTGAAAAATTCATTGAAAACCCAATTCTTAATCGTTTTATTGAGCTGAAATTTGTTGCTTATCTGTGAAAAATGATACCGCTAATGGACTTCAGCTTGCATGCAACACAGCCTTCGTCAATTTTTCACGGGAAAGTCGTTGAACATAAATGATTTGGTAGGAACACGTATCGCAGAATTTTCAAACTTTGAATAAACTGTTTACAATAAAAATTTTGTTTTTCAATATTTGTTTATGACAAATTGGTTTTTCCACTTTTTCTTTTTCCCAATATTTTCCTCTTTATTATTTACACAAATTTTGAATTACCATCCCCTGAAATTCATCTTCAAATTTTTCCAATTATAATTTTCGCTCTATCTACCAATTCTGATTCCTTTTATTTTTACAATCAGAGAAGTGTGAAACTAATCATTCATCCCTCGAAACATTTTTTTTTAATCACAATATACCAATCTAGAAGTGCGATTTGAAATACTATATAAAACAAGGATTGTGAATGATCTAAAAGTGCTATTGCTTTCTGCAGCGAGACAAATACTTGTTAGATTCTTTTCACAGCAGGATTCGAATCCGTCAAACTCGTTCAATAAGTTAACACTATAGAAGCGAGAATTTTTTCCCCTTTTGGCCTCTCTGTTCAAGTCATACAAACTATCAGTGCATTCGCATGAAAAAAAATTCTTAGCATTTATCGTGTTTGGATTCGGTGCTGATTACTTGAGATTCGAATTCTATTTAAATTTGCCACAGAGCTCTTGTTCCCTTCGCAGCTCTCCGATGCCATTAGCAAAGCACAAATTGATGTATTCAAAGCCGGAGAATAGCTAAGGGTTGCAGATCTACGGTCTGTCCGAACGTCATGTCGTGTTGGATGCTCGACCCTCTGACCTATCTCGATCACAATACGGGTCATAACGTTTTCGTTTCCCACGACGATCAGAGTATAATGTTCCGTTGAATTCAAATTTGCACACATGTTGCACTGTGCCGTGATGACACATTCCTTGAGTTGCTGTCATTTTACCGTTGTATGTTACAAGGCGTCCGCATAAGTGTTAGGTTTAAAGTTAATGATGCCGTTCATGTGCCATAAATGCCAATCATATATGGGACATATGACAGCATACATGAAACTTATTTGGGCCATAAATGTCCCATTTATACTGTCATCTATAGTCAATAAATATAACCAAATATATTCCATATATAATGCTGTATGAATCCCATATATGTAGCGATATATGTTGTCATATAAATCGCATATGTATTTCGAACAAATAAGTGAAATGTGATCGAATATTTCTTAATGATCTTAAAAATTTTTAACTCTTAATGAAATTTTAAAATAAAATCGTTTTTAAATATGTATAAAAAAATTAAACTTAATTATTATAGTATTAGAAAATTAAGTTTTTCCACCACATCAAGGCCACTTGATAATGATTGTTTTTTTTTAATCCACTCAACGCTTGTTTCAAGTGCTCTTAATAAAATCCAGTTTCACTTTTTGAACTCGACAATTTTGAACAAACGATGAAACGAAAAAGCAAACTAAACTCAAACATTTATTTACATTTTATCTTCATGCAAAATGTATTGGAAAAAAGTTACGAGCAACTTATGATTGACTGTTGATCGCGGAAAAATTGACATTTCATTCATTTTTTGATTATGTTTTGGAAGGAAATTGTTGGTGCATCGGATTATAATTTTTTGTTAATAATGTCACTAAACGACAATTCCATTCCACGGTTACATATTTGATCATACAAATTGTGTATGACAATAACAGTACATGTTCTCTTTTTTATGTGTTTATTATATGCGTTATTATATTTGAATTACGGGGAAAAAAATTATATTTGATTTCGTTTGGAATAACTCGAATATTTGAATACAACGAATTTCCTCTCAAAACGGAATTATTATTATATAGGCTCGATAAAATATGAGTACTTTTATTATTTTATATTGTTAACTCGATGTAAATAAAATCAGTTTGTACAGGTAAATCGAGAATCAACATTGAAAATTCAATTATATTGATTAACAAAAATGATGTGATAGATCCAAAAATGTTACAATTGAATGAGACATGACTCCTTATGCGCGAAGAAATGTCAAAGCCAATGAAACAGTACATTACACAGCATAAGAACAAATGTTGTTAATAACCTTCGTGAATAATGTTTATTGTTCTATAGGATGCATTACCGTAGAGTACACGAAAAAGGTAGACGGTAAAGTAATAGCCCAGCTATTTTGTTACAGGTAACAGTATCGACTAAACAGTGCATCAGACCGTTAACATACAGCAATGTTGTCTGACAATCTGAAGTAACAAGGATATAAATTACAAATTTCAATATAAATTCAAATGGTTCCGAATGGCATAACACTACAGAATGTTAATAGGATCTGCACACGATGCAAATGTTCAAATTTCGGGAAATAAGAATAAATAAGAAACACGCTTTAAATCTAAAAAATACAGTTGAAAAATCAAGAATCTGAAAACTCGATTCTTGCAATTATTTTAAGAAAAATAAATTCTACGACATTTTGATGGTTACATTTTTTGTAACATTTGAAATCAAAAAGTAGACAAAAAATTGGAACAATCATGGTATTGAATTTTTATATTGAAGTTAAGAAATAAAAGTCCTTTCATTATCAGTCCTAACGAAATTTATAAAAAATATAGATTCAATTTGATATGACACTGACTGGCGTAATCTACATATTATATTAAATTCTTTTTACTATAATTCAATTCACCGCCCAATCTGACTTTTGATAAAAGTTGGTACTCTGCAGGTACGTCCGTCGAAACGTTAACTTTTCATTATAATATATGACTTAGACAAGGCTCAAATGTCTACCGACACACATTCCAGATGATGTAATACAAAAAAAGTTCACGCGTCATCAACTTTTCGTATATCTCGACCTCGGGTCCGCTAACGTGGCTTGTAAATTATTGTCACTGTTACGACCATGTTTATGTAACAGAAGACAAAGTTTAATCGACAAGTGTTAATTGCAGCAAATTTTCGTTTCAAATTAATGAACATCGACTTGCATGCATTTCGAGAATAAACATTGATTTTCGAATAAAAACCAAGAAAAACATTTATATAACAACTTCACTAGTTTTCAATATCAAATTTCGTAAAAATTTTGTGATTAAAAAAGTTTGTTTTTACTGCTGAACTGTTTAGTAAATTTTTATGGAATTTTTTTACAGTATTTATCAAGTCAATCAAAGTCCAAATTGGAATTTTATTATTTGAACAATTTGAAAACCGCTAAATCTAGAAAAAAAATTTTGTTTGAAAAATTGAAGTATATTAAAAAATACATGTTGAACATGTTTCAAAGAAAAAAAAATTAACGCAAAGAACAGAATACATAAAACAAGAAGTGATTAAACATGACATTGTACATTTAAACATGCACCTCGGTTCCAGTTTTAAAATTAAATGTAGTAGTCTTGTTTGGGGTTTAATCTTAATAAAAAATATGATGTAACCTCAAGAACTCTGAAAGAAAAATTGCCAAGCTCGTATTTATCATGTAAGCAGCTGGACACTTATATCTGTTTTGTGAGAAATTGTACGCTCTTTTTTAAAGTAAAGCCAAAAGTTTCTTCACTAATGAAAATTTACATTTTCTAGGGCCATCAAATAAAATTGAACCTGTTAGGTAACATTCTCGTACATTTTTATTTTTATCTTAACAATATTTTGAACGTCAAACATTTGAAATTAAATATACGTGTGCAAATACTCTTCTTCATTTACAAGAGTTCATTTATATTTTACAAATAAAATATATTATTCGGAAAATTGTAATCACACTCTAATTCAAAACAAAAAGTATTTGCATTTTCATTGTTAAAAATTAATTTTAGAATATCATTTGTTAATTTTTTCCAGATATGAAATTATTTGAAAATTTTTTATCAAAATTAACGTTTTCATGTCAATTTGGAAAATAAAGATTTGACACAAGAAGATACTACTTGATTTCCCTAATAGAGGGAAGTCACCTATAAGGCGAGCTCGCCTTATAAGGCCCTTATCAGGGGAAGCATTACAAGTCCAACTAACGCCTGATCATTTTCTACTGGCGTTGAAATGATTTCTTTATTTTTTATCAATACAAATATAGATTGCAACCTATTATTTAAATTCTGTTTTGAATATCTTGAATGACTTTAATTTAAAAATTAATATTTATTTTCAAAGGGAAAAAATGGACAAGCTTTTTTCGGTGTAAAAAGTGTACTAAATGTATGGGAATTCAATTACGTAGTCGATATCACATTTGACTTTGTCCTTAGGATTAAGTCATTCACAGTTGGTTATTGAACGGCACACAATAATTATAATCATAAACATAACCATGTTCATCGAACAGGTCTGTGGGTCAAAGTGCAGTTACATATGCTATGATCATTATAGGTACTATGCGAACGAGTCAAGTCGTTGCAGCTACGAGCCACGGAAAATGCAATTAGTGGAAACATCAATATCGACAATGATCAAAAACTGAGTGTTAGAAAATTGATTACAATATTTTCTTTTATTTAGCAGATTGATTAAACGTTCAAGATTCTCGAAAAAGTCTGGAATTATACAATTATCTTAAATCGTATGCAACGAGGTCATATTACATGCAACCATTCGGATACTATTAGCATTCAGTGAAAATCTGATGCAACAAAATTTCGACTATAAAATGTCGTTCTCACAGAAATGGAACTACTTCAATCAGAGTGTCCCTTTCACTTTTTGTTCATCAAAGTTTTTAAACGCGGCGCATTTTGTCCATCAGAAACGCAACACCGTGCGTCAATTCAAACTGTTGACTATTATGATATTGTATGACCATCGACCAATATTTATTCGCAATTCAATGATAATTATGGACATTGTAAATTTATCTAATTATTCACATTGAACAGTGGTAAATATTTACACAATGTTTCAATACCGGAATTTAGATTTATTTGAAAAAGTATATATGTTATTTTCAAGTAAACATGAAACCAATTTTTTTCCTTCCTTCTATTTGAATGATAAAAAATTGTTTCGATTAAAGTTGTTTTATGAAAAAAAAAAAAAAAAAAACACAGTATACAGTTTCTGCATTCTTTTAATTACAGGAAAACATTTTTTCATTAATTGTTATTTACCGTTCATAAAAAAAATTGTTGACTCTGGCAACGAAGAGGTTTCCGTTTGAGAAAACAGTATCGCTAGCATTGAGAGAAACATACACATCAAAATGAACTTTATTAACATCGGAAACAAATTGGATGGTTTTACGCTTGTTTTGTGCTTTTGTAACCAAACTTATAAAACATGGTAACTGAAGTTATGCGTCAAAATGTGACCTCTTGTTGAACTGCGAAAATGAATGTTCAATTTTCATTATATAATGCGATAATCAAAATCTACACTTTATGTTGTGAAACTTCGTTTCGGAAATAGCAGGCATCTTACAATTAATTAGATTTGAATGTACTATAAGCAACCAAAAACATTTTACGACTGTTGAATTAAAAACTAAAAATTTTCTGTGGTAATTTCACGAATTTTTCTGAATTATGCTTAAACGATGGACGATAGAGATAATATTAAATTAATATTTTTAGTACCTCTTTTTTCTGAATTCTATTTTTATTGATTTCATAAAATGATTTTGTTTTGTTTTCTACGTGAAACATGATACACAAAGAAAATATTTATTGGTTTCTCATATTAACTGGAGAGAAAGTATTTAGCTGAACAAATTTATATTATAATCAGAAAATTACTCATTAAATTTTGGATAACTTTTCATAATTGTATATAAAACTCAAAAATTTTCTACAACAAAATTTGTAGTTAAAAATAAATCTGCATGATAATTTCATCAAAAATGTTACTCACGATTATTTCTAAAAATATTTTTCATACACGGTTCAGTAATCTTGAGTGAAATAAAATTTCATTCCTGTTGTAATGTATTTTCCACTGATTGTGTTGCATTTTTTTCGTGTATATTCAAGAAGTAAATTTTGTTATTGTGTTTTTCATTTACATTCATATTCTGATTATTATTCAACTACTAGAAATTGAAATTAAAATAAATGCATACTTTGTTATCACATGAAATTTGTAGTTTCGATCAATATATGTTATTAATTACAGAATTATAACTTGTGGAATAGTTGAGAAACTTTTGAAACAGCTGTGATAATTGAATCCTAGTTCCTAGTATTTATAACCCAAATTAAATTGTCGCAGAGAACAGTTGTCTCTCCGTTTTAACATTCGGTCTCCTCTATTATCAATGTATGGGTCAATCAAAAAACGGATCGTACAGTTCAGATGGTTTTTCTGAAAAATTAACGAAAAATTATAAAACCTCTCTACTGCGTTTAGTAGCTATCGAAAAATTATTTTTTATTAGAGCCAAAATCTGAGATCGGCAATTTATGAAATGAAATTGTACGAACTTAATATAAAATCAATGTGAAAAACGTTAACAATCCATCTTGAAAAATTGCGCTCAACTTTTTGTATCGGCCCATTCGTTATACGAGCTCGATAAACTTTCTCTTTCAATTCTCTTTCAGAAGGACTGAAAAGAATTAGCGAAATATCTTCAATTACATCGAGCAGAAGAGAGCACACTGAATTCTCACGACAATGTCAATAGTAATAGATATCAAAACTTATGAAGGAAATCGGATTGCGGCGACAATAAAAGAATTATCACTTCAAATCCAATAAAACGCCAGCTAACAAACGAAAAACAATTACTGTTGCTTGCGCGACACGAGATCGTGCTTTCTGTTTAGTTTGTGCACATTTTTAACGAGTTCCCAACTGGCCTGCAGCTTGAACGTCCATCTATTTCATAACAAAACGTTGTTATTGAAAAAAACTCAATCAGTCATTTTGACAGATTAATTTTCAATCGGCTTAACCTTACAAATAAGAAAATAAGTATTTAGTAAATTTCTCTTAACCGGCGTCATAAAATTCTGACTGATTTGATCAGCCCGCATAAAAATTATTCTTCGTCACCTATAGCTACAAAAATTGCTTTGTTTGACAAAGTAAATAAACTAATGGAATAGTTCAAAAAGTGTTTCGCTAAACTTTGCCAACTCTGTAAACGGAATTCCAAATGTTGTAAAACGTAAGATTTTGTCATAACTCTCATTATTATTTAATTTAGTTTTCGAACCATAAAGTATGCGCAATTGTCTTACTTTTGTGTACAAAGGCCAACAATTGTAACGAAAATCTTTTATATGCAAATTGTTTGTATTGCAAAATTTGCCATTCAACACGTGAAAAGTTCGTTTGAGTACAATACTGTGCACGAATTTGCTAAACTTTTCCAACTTGTTGCACAATATAAATTTTTTGTTCAACTTCGTGGTCCAAGTGGCTGTTTCTTACTTACTGGAACCATCGGTCTAAGATATGTGGCATCATTTCTTTCACCGAGCAGTTCTTGCAAAACTACTCAAATTGTGATCTCAAATTGGCCACTTCGATTGGCAACGATCTATTTTGCACTGTCAATTGTTTTTTTCCGAGTCGCAAATAACGATACATCCTACTTCTTAATTACCAAACCCGTTCGAGGCTGCGTGGGACACTTGCAACCAATTTGGTGCACATCTCAAGTTAACGAGTTCCACGAGTCACATCGAACGAGAGCAACCGCGACGCGTGGAGGCGGCCCGCTTACTGCTATTTCATTTGGTCTCGCTTACACGAGTGGATTCGCTTGCGCAGACTCGACAATGGTTCTTCAAATGTTCGTAACGTGAAATCTGATGGGAAAATTTTTTGTTCGCTGTGAAAATTGAATGAACGTGCAAAATTCCAAACCCAAATTAACTTCCCACCTAAATTTTAATCGATTTCAAAGCTCGCAATGGAAGTGTTTCTGAAATTTCGATCTCGTGCTTGCGGCGCAACCGAAGGAAGAAAATTAAAATCGATGCGAAATAAAGTTTTTTGTGTCATTTCTATCGGTACCCATATACCGGCGGTTACTTCAAAAATCATAAATAAATTAATTGTAGCATTCTATATTATTTTTGCAATTTACTTCGAGTTGATTATGTATTGTATTTATGTAATATAAAGAGCACACGGGTAATAAATTTCAAGTATATTTATGAAGCGTAAATCTTTGTTCTTTTATGTGCTTTGTACAAACTTGTGAGAACTTATGATTAAAAGTCATAAATTGTCGCGTTCTCAAAGGTGAGAATTTTGCAGTCATTCGTTTTAATAATTGAAATGGTTAATTTTCATGTTTTACACATTTTGTAATATTTCGCACTCCGCAGTGTAACTGTAGTTATATGTTTGAATTTAATAGTAAACTTTAAGATACAAACATGAAACTATATTAATAGTAACCTCTCTTGAATAAATAGAAATATTTCAAGAAATGAAATTTAATTTTAATACCACAAATCTTTAATATATTTCGTTCAATTTATCAAATCAAATTGAAGAAAAGATATATGAACAAATTTCACTTATCCTCGCACAAAACGGTACTGACAATAAAATTGTAAATGAAATTGAATTTTACAGATCAAGAACTACTTCGAACATATGATATCAGATACACGCTTTTTATTGATGTCGTAATCTGTTCGTCATGTTTAACTTTCAACGAAATATACTATATGAAATATTTTGCAATTGTTTGCAAATTTACAACGTGGAAAAAAGGTGCATTTGAAAGAAAAAGGATTGAAAAGTCATCATAAATGTTTAATTAATAAAATTTTAGTGAATGTCAAGGAATAAAATTAAATTCTTCGTGCAAAAAAGAGACGTTTGATTTTGCTTCGAATTTCACTTACAAATTCCTAAACTGAATAGAAAAAGTTAAATGGATGCGAACAAGCGGCAAAGTTTTCCTGTTATCACACTCGAACATATTGCAAAAAAGGACGAAAAATGTTCAAAGCAGTTATTGCAACACGGCTGGTGCAATCGTTGCAAGTAACTTACAACTCGTGTACGACGTACTTTGGCTCGTAGTACTTTCACAAAAGCGGCTTTCACTTGCTACACGAAAAGCGCATGAGGAAGTGTGTAAAGGGAGCAAAGGAGAAAACAGGTAATTGTGTTACTTCGATCTAGAACTAGAGAGGTACCGAGATAAGAGACGTGATAACTTCGTAAAAGCTTTTAATGTCATGTAATGAATTGCAAGAATTATTGAATATCATTAAGTTTGTTGTATCGAACTAATTCTACTTTACTTACCCTAATTTTGTTACAAATTCCAAAACCAAAATTACATATCAGCCATGTATGACATAATATATGGCACATAAATAGAGTCATACATAATTTTTTCTTTAAAACGTAAAATTATGTCAATTAAAGAACATTTGACGTCATATATTGCATGTATGCTCATACATCATCACATATATTGCATATAATAATCATATCTGACAACATGAAAATATTGTATCTGATATCGGCTATAATTATCTGTATTATATATTATTATAATCTTTAATTGTTAATGAAATAAAAGAGAATTTTGTAAGAGTTGATTTTCGTAGTAGAATTTTTCGAATTGCCATTTATTAATTAAAATTTGCCTGAATTACTTATTAATAACCTACTAAACAATTACGGACTAATCTACATTATAAAAATTAGCATATAACACGAACAAATGAAATACTTTTAAGATGTAAACACAGTCTGTTCATTTTTAACTTACAATTGCATGGCTAGAAATTAGGATGTGAAAAATAAATACAAAAATATGAGGACGTAGTTAACGTATCAAAGTATATATCTACGAGAAAATTACAATGCACAACGCGTTGTGCAGTAAATTTCTTAACTAATTTATGAAAAGTTTAAACTTGCTCTCTGCATTACGTTCCACAGTGCAAATTTATAACGGAAATCAAAATTTATACACGAAAGGCTCGTTTTTTTGTGGTTGCATCAATCGGAAATTAATATCAATCATAATGCTTTCTGAGTCTTTGTCACTTCGTTGAAATGACATTTTTCACGAGAAGAACGTAATGTTATTTTGATACATATGATTTCTCTCGGAGTTCGACCAGAGGGCGCTTAGAGCAAACTCGCTCTGAAAATCGCTTGCACTATTTTACTCTGTTTTTGCATATTGTTTCGCGTTGTTTTTCCCAAGTGTGTGTCCAAAGTGAGCCGCTTACAAGCCGCTCTGTATAGCACATAAAAGTACAACTGAGAGGAAGACAGAAGAGACTTATCTGCGATTTTGCAAGTCGGCTCCTGAGTGAGGTTAGGTGTAACAATTCGCGCGGAAAAATGCCGCCTAAAATCGCCAACAACAACAACAGCGGAAGAGGTCAAATCCAACCGACCCTGAGTGGGTACACCAGGAGTCAGGAGAAAGCTGGCTTCGAGGCAATCCTAGAGAAACTGGACAAATTGGAGGAGGGCAACAAGCTCATGAGGAGAGACATAAACAAGACCAACTCTACGATCGAAAATTTCACCTCAGTGGTCACAAACCATATGAGAGACTGTAACAATGATAGGAAAGTCCTCCTGGACCGGATTGAAGCACTGGAAGCAAGGGAAACGCAGCGACAGAGAGACGAAATTAAGAAGGACAGAATAAGCCGCAAGAACAATGTCATAATCTCAAACGCGGATCTGGAGGTAGCGAATGATCAACAAGTGGCTAGATTTCTGGAGGACAAGCTCGGCATTCAGGTCGAGGTCTCGGACACAGTCAAACTTAATGCACGTGGAAGGAGCTCTGATCAGGCAGGCGCGGAAATCATAAAAATCAGAGCTACTCTTTCGCCCCTAGACAAGGAACTAGTAAAGGCCAACAAACACAAGCTGAGAGGGACAAACTTCTTCATCGATGACGATCTCACCCCCTACGATGCCAATATTCAGAAGAAACTACGAGACATAGCGGCCCGGGAAAGGGGGAAGAACAACACAGCCAAAGTCGGTTATAAGAGGATTACAATAAACGACAAAAGATTCAACTGGGTCGAAGGCAAAGGACTAGTAGAGGCGACGAAAACCAGCAAGCGCCGTGAGGGACAGTCAAACAACTCGGACTCCTTTCGAGGGAACGAGGGAGAGCAAGCCCTGTAGTGAGCGGAACACGGAGGAGGAGAAGATATCACAGGACTACAACAGGCTTAACGAAAACTACAATATCCTTTTAAATAGTACTACTGACGATAATTTTACCCAACCTGATCTATCTCAGCAACATTACCTGAGACCACCTACATCTAACCCCTCTAATCCTACCCCAGTCCGAGAACTGACTCCTTCCTTCCTTAACCTACAAACTATAACTACCAATGAAAATACCTCCCAACGTACCCAACACTCGATCTCTCCTGTGGGAAACTCTGAAATTTTTCAAGCTGACTGTATTTTTTGGAATATTCATGGAATGAATAATTTATATAACTTAGATAACGAGGAATTCGAGCTCTACCTGAGTAATGCTGCAATAATTTGCCTTTGCGAAACCTGGATGTACTGGAAGCCCAATCGGCTGCCGCAGGCGTTGGAAGGTCGATACGAGGCTATATTCAGTCCGGCGGTGAAAGAGAAGTCACTGGGTCGCGCGAGCGGAGGATTGATGATTCTTTGTGAAAAATCGAAAGTAAAGGATATTCGGGTTATTGATTCTAACGAGAGTTGGATCAGCATATATTGTTCTATAAATAACCATAGTTTTATTTTTGTCAACGTGTATATTAGGGATTTGTATTACACATACAGGGTTGATAGCCTGATGGAAGCATTGCGAGATTGCTCGGAGGGTGAGACATACCCTCTGATTGTAGGGGGCGACACCAATGCGAGAATTGGACTTCTCAATCAGCTGGACCCGCAATTTTTGGAGATAGCACTAGGTGGGACAACGAGCATTTCAGCGGAAAGGGATTCGGCAGATCGAACACTCAACATGAATGGACAAATACTGGTGGATAACTTTGAGGAAGGGGGCCTAGTTGTACTGAATGGGAGAACCTTATCAGATCAGAGCGGAAAATTCACTTTCGCTTCTACCAGAGGGGCCAGTGTGATCGACCATATATGGACTAATTACTACGGGCTTGGGGAAGTTGAAGATATGGCAGTTCTGGACGTGGGTACATCGGATCACTTTCCGGTGGGACTGAAGCTCTTGGGCACGGTCAATCACATCCAGGGAGCGGCGGAGGATTCTGAAACTGCGGCCTCGGGTATGACTCGTCTCGTTTGGAAAGCAGCGGAAGCCGAACGATACTCAGACATGTTGAGTGAAGTTGAGTTCCCTTGGACAGATGAGAGAGGGGTCGACGACGTGAACGCTAGACTAATCCAAAGTATCCGGGAAGTAGCTGAGAGGCTGGAGATGACATCACATCCAACGACGAGTAACGGTACGAGGAACCACAAAAAATGGTACGACAGTGAATGCAGAGCGGCAAAGAAAAACCTGAACAGGAAGAGGCGAGTATGGAGGAAAACTACTACCTTACGCAGTGAAGAGCAAGGAGAATTCTTGGAAGCGAGGAAAGCCTATCGCAAATTGATGAATGAGAAGAAGAGAAATTACTTAAAATCTTATCGGCAGGCAATTTCGGACGCAAATAACCCAAGTCAATACTGGAAGGCGGTCAAATTTTTCAACTTCAAACCGAGGACGGAATGTGTAATAACGGGACAGGAATGGCAGGACTTTTACAAAGGCATCTTTGAGGAGAGACGTCCGCAATTGGAACTCTACGCTGACGCAAGGCACCAGTACTTGGACGCTACTATCACTAGAGAGGAGATAATCGTCGCACTAAAAAAGAGTAAACCAAACAAAAGCCCGGGACCGGACGGTGTCGACAACAACTTTCTGAAAAACCTACCCACCAATCTTCTGGAGATTTTGGAGAAGCTCTTCGTGAAGATACAAACAACGGGGACTGTTCCGGAAAGCTGGTGCCGCTCAGAAATACTACCAATATACAAGAAAGGCGACGTGAGAGACCCTCTCAACTACAGGGGCATCGCCCTCATGAACACCGGAACTAAGATCTTCACTTCAGTGTTAGCGGCGAGACTCAATTGGTGGGCTGAAATGTATGATATCCTTCCTGAAGCTCAGTGTGGCTTCAGAAAAGGAAGATCTTGCGAAGACAATGTTTTTGTGCTGTCAACTAGAATCCAACTGGCCCTGAGTAAACCCAAAGGGAAGTTGATCCTGACCTTTGTGGACTTCAAAAGAGCCTTTGACTCAGTGGTGCACACGGTGCTCTGGCGAAAACTCTACAAGGCGGGAGTTAGCGCTTCATTCATTAGAATTCTACAGGACTTTTACAGGAAAGCTACAATGAAAGTGAGGGTCAGTCGAGGTGCCTCTGAAGATATCGTTATCACCAAGGGGGTGCTCCAAGGCGATTCCCTGAGCCCCATATTGTTTGCTCTCCTTCTACATGATATAACGGAGTACTTCAAATCCAAGGGAGTGACCAACGTGGAAAACAAGATCAAACTGTTACTATTCGCGGATGACCTGGTTCTTATAGGAGATAACGTTATTGATATGCAGGAGATGCTTGATATACTGGAGGAGTATTGTGAGGAAAACAACCTAGAGGTCAACGTAGCTAAAACTAAAGTGATGGTCTGCCATAAGGGAGGGAGGAACAAAAAAATGCGCCCGATTTGCTTCAAGAACCGTGAGCTGGAAGTAGTAGGCAACTACACCTATCTAGGAGTACCGTTTACAAAATCTGGACTGTTTAACACGGCCTCGAAACACTTCCAGTCGAAAGCGAGAATCGCGCTGGGAACAATATGGAAAACGCTGATGGCTGCGAGGACAGACTCATGGGATTCGAGAATCAAATTGTTCTGCGCAGTGGTATCGTCGACTCTTCTATATTGTTCGGGAATCTGGGCCCTGAGACACATGGAAGACATCGACCAAATACAATCTCGCTTCTTCAAACTCCTACTCGGTCTACCGAGAAACACACCGTCTTACATGCTGAGGCTGGAAACAGGATGCATCAGATTGAGTAGCTCTGTTTTGGTGAGAGCAATCAAATACTGGCAAAAACTTGAGATGATGAGAGACAACCGCTTCCCAAAGAGATGCCTCAACTGGCTGGTGGACCAGGATGCAACCAACCCCACGTCCAAATATAACTGGTGGACACAGCTGAAACTGAACCTCTCTCGTTATGATTGCCAGAACGTGCTGGAAACTAGGGAGGTGATAGATGTGGACTGGAATGTAATTTGGTCTGCGGTAGCGTCCAAAACCCACAACGAAGATGTACAGAGAACACTCAACTCGTCGTATAGCCCTGGCTACAAAAACATTAAGAACCTTAACGTACTAAGCTGTGAAAGCTACTTGAAGCTGAAAATGCCTCTTCCGTTCACCAGAGCTCTCGCCCAAATCAGGTTATCAGGCTGTAAAGTTTTTACTGTCAAAATCAGAGAGTACAAATACAATATAAACTTAGATGATAAATGTGTAGTCTGTGACGGAAATGAAAGCGAATCGTTGAGTCACATGTTCAACAATTGTAATCTATATGCAAGTGTACGCGAGGAAAGAGCAGTGCATTTCCCGGAGATCCTAAATATTGAAACGGTTGACAATTGTAGAGTCTTATTCGATTTTGTGCAAACAATTATGAAAATGCGTTCTTTTATTTTGTGTGAATGATTGTGTACTGAACTAGGGAACAAGACATGTAGTAGTCAAGTCGATGGGGATACCTTTTAATATCGATACAAAACAGATACAAGTAACAGAGGCTAGACTGGTTTACCGGGAAACTGTACAGGGCGGATCGAGTAGCTCTGGATGGAAGTACTGGGACGCTGGGATAGCCACGAGCTTAAGTACAAAGGAAGGCTATGTGATCAGTAAGGAGAGCTTAAATCATTATGTTTATACGTTTGGAGGATTGTAATTCTAAATGATCTGTGGTATTATGAGAGATTTATGATCATAAGTGTAAAGCGTTAAACAAATAGATTTGTTGTATATTTATTGGAACTCATGTATTAGGTGACATATCACCTCAAGCATTAATAAATAAAAAAATAAATGATAAACGGGTATTTCAGTGTTAAAAATATTAAATTATTAAATTAAAACATTAAAACATGTAAATCGTTCATTTTTCCAATATCAATTTTTCATTCATCATCTAGCAAAATCGATCTATATAAATCGAATCTTGTTTTTTACATGCTTTTTTATAATGCGTTGCACAAAGTAACTTGCAGGGTGACTTTGTGCAACTTACAAATCTATTGTTTATACACATTAAATATAGTTAGATCAAACCATACGGTAGTAAAATTTCTTCTTGAATGTCCAGCATAGGTGATATTGAAGTCGAATTTACCACTTCAGAAACGAGGGAGGTTACCAAGGAAAATATACTTTACAGAATGGAATGAAAATTTATCAAAATATGAAAGATAAATGAGTGATAAATGAGTCTCTCTCATTCACTCTAATTAACTCTTATTAACTCTGCGGTGCCATTAACCACTTCCTTAAAATATTGAAAACTTTGTTTATTTTATATATAAGAAAACTTCATATAGAACAATTTGTAGAGAACTTCTTGTTTTACAAAATAATTATTTATTTAAAAAACTGTTGGTAAAAATGTGCACTTTATAGTGTCCCAAAGGTATCACAAAAAAAGTTTGTAATTGGCAAAATAAGTTAACACTGATTAAAAAATGATTAAAAGTTTATACCTCTACGTTAAAAAATCAGAAAATTAGCTGACATTTTTCCAATTGAAACTAATAATATCATAACAATTCGTAAATGAAATATTTATATTTTCAGATAATAAAAAAATCAGTTTTTTATCCATTTTCTTACGAATTATCACTATTCAAAAATATTTATTTCTTAAAATATTGTTTACTTTTCTAATATTTTTGTTTAAAAATTTTGTTTCAGATGTAATAATCGTTTTCTGTTTATCTCCCAATTGAAATAGCAAATTTTTTACCTGTTTGTTTGTTATTAATTCATCATCAGTTTCATTGATCGTTATAATTTAATCAGTATTTATATATTATGACAAATGGAATTCAAACTACATATATAGCGTATACACTCATTAGGAATTTAAGAAGTCGTTTATCTATTGAAATGTATTCATAAATGACTCTTCAATTATTTTGGTATGCAGTGTATTTTAACGATTTAAAATTTTTCTTTGCAATAAGTTTTATGAAACTGCTAACAAGAATATAATACATTGTATTTTCTTTATGTTCATGTTTTTTTCTTCTTTTTACGTGTGTAAACATATATGTTTATTTATTTTTAATAGATTGATTTTTTGAAATAAACATAATTACTATAAAGCAATTAATAAAATACTTACTTTGTTACTTCAATCAATCATTGAAACTTCACTTCACATTTTATTTCGTTTCAGTTACACATTTCAAATTTGTAGCTCTTATATACGATTGTCAGCTCGTAACCAAGAAAGTCTAAATGATACAGTTTGAAGCATTACTACTAGCGCCGGCAGTTTCCAGTGGTCGTACTGGAGAATTAAACTGCTTCAACAATGAAGTTGGAGACCCCTGCAACAATTGAGTTTAGGACCCCCTGGAAGCAGCAAGCATTTTTAAGGATTTTGTTGTGCGGCTCGTACGAGTGCTAGATGGATAAACATTTGCAAATCTCAATTTTACGATAATCCGGCCTTCGCAGAGTGTTTTTCCGGCTTAATTGAATTTGGCTTTTACTTCATGGTAAACATGGGTGATCTTGTATGGGGAATCAAAAATGGTGATCTTGATCAGGTTCGAGATATCGTCGAACATAAGGCAAGTTGCTGCTTTTCACTTCGCAACATACGTTTTATCATCTTTTGTTTCACTTTATCCAGTCTCTTTGTTGCGTATCAGTTAAACTTTTATCTCACAACTCGTGAGCTGTTAATTAACTTTGACAAGTGATACTACAAATAAGAACTTGACATTAATTAATTAAACAACCCTAAAAACCGAAAAGAAACTGTTCAGACATTTGCAATCAGACAAAATTAACGCTCATTTAGTAAAACTTCAATATATAGCTTTCTGTTACACTAATTTCATTCGAAAAGTAGTGAAAATTTAAACATTTGAGTTTATAATATTATTTATTCCCAGCTATTAAATGGCGATTAAGTTATTAATATCAATCAACAAAGAAAACGAATCTAGAAACACAGAAATATAAAAATTAAGTTTACATTTCAGAACCTAAATCGTTTAATTTATGCATTTTTTTAATTTAAACATGTACTATTTGTTTACAGAACATTGATATAAATCAGATGATTGACGGAAGGACGCCGTTACACTATGCAGCTGATTATGGGCAAAGTGAGATGGTGAGATATTTGTTGGATAAAGGTGCTGATGTGAACGTAAGTTTTTGAACCAAACGCGAAAATGATGAACCAAGTTACCACAGTTGATATTCAGGACGATGACTGTGATATATCGTTTCAGGCAAAGGACAAACATGGAATAACGACCCTATTGGCAGCGATATGGGAAGGCCACACGAATTGCGTGAAACTGCTATTGGAATTTGGTGCTAATCCTGTTGGCCTAACGCCAGACGGCACGACATACTTGGACGCTGCAGAAAAGGACGAGATCAAGCAGCTACTGATGAAACACCAATAGCACCAGACCAAACTTTACAAACCTGCCTAAGTTCATTATCCATTAAGTACTTAAATGTTCCTTATAGGATATTCATTATTAAATGCTTGTTATTAATTTCACGCACGTTTAGGAAGCTATATTTATCTAATATACGTACAAACGAAAAAAAAAGACAGTTTAATGCTTAATTGTAAGTTTGACAACAACACGTAACAAGCAATCACGAATTGGTCGGTTTGTTTCACAAACAGATTACACACTCTTATGAATGCTAATGATAACGAGTAAATATTTAAATAAAACAAGAAAAAAAGGTTATATACCATATATTATATGAAGCAAAGTGTCCAGAAAACATGTATGTTTCAAGGCAGGTAAAAATATGTTTTCTAAATATCGTCAGACAAGACATGGAATCAAAACGCCTAGAGAGTCTTTGACCATGACAATATTGCGCTCTACCTGAAGCCACCTCAAAAGGCCTATATAAACTCGCCAGTTGCAGCTGATATTGGAAACATATTTTTGTCTTGTGGTTCATGTCCGATGATGAAGTTTGTCGATAGATTTAGCATTACGATTTCACTTGTCGTTAGAGATACTTTTTTATTGTGTTACAGACGATTAATATATATATCAGAATATGAATATATAACGAGATGGAAAGTGAATTCCAGATGACGTTTTTTAAGAGTTTTGTAATTATCTATGTTAAGCTCATTCAGCTTCTCAGAGTTTATCGATTTGATAATTTGTGGTTGTATACAATGCGACGCGCGGTTTCGTCTGTTTTTAAGTCCAAGTTGTTCATGCGTGGCCCAAGTACGAGTCAATTGAATCGAAATCAAATTAAAGTTATATGCATTTTTTAAATAAAAAAAATACAAACATTAAATATAGAGATGAAACGGTTTCAGATGCAGATTATAATCAAACAGACGAAAGTAAACACCAAATACTACGATATAATAATTATAATTCAAGAGACAACGGCGAGCTGATTCACAAACTGTCGCTCGGCTTTGTTTCTACGCCTCATTTCCAATTCTCTTCCGAACATTTAGTTCCCTCGTTGTATGTTGGGATGCGCCTAGTTTCTTTTTTATTCTGCCTTATAAGTTGTATATTCGATTCAATTAAAAACATTGTTTATATCTAATAAATGTCTTTTAATCAATCAAATATTACAAAAAAATAATGCAATCATGATCATCAAACACACAAAAATAATTCACCGTTTATACAAAAAAAGATGAAAGAATTATACTGATTAAATGTATCGTACATCCTTCTTAAATTATTATAATAATTCCACGCTTGATGTAAATCTTTCTGTTTACAAAAGACGTCCTCTACAGTTGGAAGCCCCACATTTACAAATGATCACTTTGCCAGGGATACTGCCGACGTCATAATTGTAGTTCCACGTGAGTTCTTGGCCTGCACGAATGTAGCGCAGGGCAAAGAAAGCGACCCACGGGAACCGCACATCGTGGGTATCAACAAAAACATTCTGTACAAACACGTTGGGATCACAAGAATGCTGAAAAAACACAATCCCATTAAATTTATTTCCTATCCAGATTGTATTGTATTTTAAATAAAACAAAGTTCTTTTTTCTCAATGTGACCAATTTACTCACGTTCATATACCGTCCTATGTTTCCAGTAGTCTTTGCATCCATGATATACACTGCCTCATCTTCGCCAAAAAAATTGCGAACGGATTTGAACTTTCGGGGTTCCATTTCTGGCTCGACCGTGGGATCAAATCTACTGGGCTCTCTTCGTTTTGGTTCATCCTCATCGTTTACCATAGAATCCAGTTCCATGTTTTTGTTACCATTGGTTTTACCAGATTCGGCGCCATTGTCCTTGTCTTTTTTTTCTGCATCTTTTTTAGCTTTTTTTCGTTTCCTCAGTCGTTTTCTAGATTAATATTTAAATCGTTTATTAAAATGACAACAACAATTTTGTTGAACCCATATTCTCTAAAACACTAACCGTATACTTTCAGAATCACTCGCGTCTACATTTTTGTCCACACACTCGCTGACTCGGAAATCTTCATCAGAATCATTTACGTTTGATTTCGAGTTTTCTTCATCGTCAGACATGTCGTCGTTCAAGTCATTAGAATCGTCGTCTGCTCCTCCGTCTGGTTCCACAACATCACTTTCGTAGCCTTCTTTGAAAGATTCGCAAGCTTCGATGTAATCTAACTCGGCAAGATACTCGTCGCCATAATTTTTTCCTCCTTCGTTAGCTCCCTGAAACGATTCATTTACAGTTAAACCAATTTTCTTTATAGTCTTATTTTCCGGATTATCGAAGAACAAAACTGAAAACAATGTATACTTGTTCTGTTAGGAGTCTGCCGGCATATATACAAATGAAGGAACCATGTGGAATGTCATTGAGACAACGAATGCCCCATCCTCTGGGGGCAGTTTTGAAAACTTGCAATTTGAGCGTCAACGGATGCTGCACGACTCGATTTAGACAAGTTTTAACTGAACATTTGCATCGCGAGTTACATTCATAAATTCCTGTTGTAACGTGCTCAGGTAATCTTTTGTACACATATCCAATGTTTTCATTGCGCACCTTCCCACCCAGAGTGGCACCTTGGATTGTTAACTGCCAGCACTGACACTTTGACTTGTCCTGTAAATAAATTGCCATTTAATATCTATTTAAAAAATACTCATGATCCTTCAGCATACACTTCTATTCATTACCTGACAATCATCTTCACAATCACAGCTACATAAAAAGTCAGGATCAGTATTTAAATGAACACCTTCAGTAGGCTCTCGCTCAGTGCTATAAACTATTGTGTCTGGCAAGGCATGATCTAATTCATTGACACAAGGAATTGGCACGTTCTCAGCACTATAACTGAGATCCTAAAAAGTTACAAATTCAAGTTAAATTTATACATTAAATTATCAAAATTGTGATAACCAGAGCGTAAATTAAAATTGATTCTCACTTTAATGTTAACGAAACATTTATCAAGGACAAATTCGGCAAGACAGTGGACCCAGTGATCGAATTCAAAAAGGTCCACTGACATGGTGCTCCGAGTGATCCTCAAATATCTGTGAAGTTCCTCCATGCTTCGAAGTCGTTTTCCGCAAGGAGCTTGGTAAACGATAACTTTTTTGCTCTTGGAAAATTTGCACAGCTGTCTGTCCCAACCGCATAATAACGGGATGGACAGAGGTGCGTAACCTTTCAAGTCTTCGGGTGTGATGGTAATATTTTCCACGCATTTAGGCCCGCATGTATGAGGAACAAACTTCTTACTCTGGATCTTATTTTCAGTCTGGTAATACTGGAAGCAAAATTATTGCATTAAAAATCGTTGTCTTAACCACGACTTAGGTAATTGTACCTGTTATCGAAACGTGCATCTCTACCAACTATCATTTTAGGTGTATGATAAAAACTCATTAAGTATTTTAAATAAAAATACGTTGAATTAATTTTTGAATTTTTCTGTGAATTGCAAATTAAAACTTATTGATAATAAATACATGTGTCAATAATAGGTACTAGTGCTTCATTTGCCAGAAAAAAAATCATTTTAATAATACTTACAACAATACTGTGCGAAGGTTTTGTAACGTTAGCATCATTATTAGTGTAACTTTCAGCAGGAGGTGGTTTCTTTGCTGTACTTTTTTTTGCAACAGCTCTGGACGGCGGTTGCTGTTGACCCTGCGTTGATTTCTGTTTCGATTTTGCTTCATCAGATTCTTGAGCCAATGAAGTGTACTCGACATAAGGAAGATTAGTTTTCTGAAATTGCGTAAAAAATTATTCATACCTAAAAGTATTTTGTACCTAAAATAATGAAATGAAATTGAACGAAAATTACATTGGATTGAGGTAAGCGTAATCGATTTGCAGTTCCTGTGGTGTGATGACCTTGTTGGCGGGCATTGGCCTTCATCAACTCATTGAAAAGGGGACGTAATCTAGCACAACCTCGGTAGATCCATTCTGTTCTGTTGTCAGCATCAAAGTGCATCTGAACTAAACTGCAATCAACGTCAACCACCCTGGCAAGCCACCACTTGCCCCTCCATTCTGTTTTTATAATTTGTCCCTTGGACAACTTGACCATTGGTCTCTCTGGATACGTCTCCAAGTACTTTTTGATGAATTCCTGAGATTCCTTTGGAATGTCCTCGTACACTCGCGCGGAACTCTCACATACAACGTGAACATATTTGTAGTTTACATATTGGGCATATCCGTCATCAAAAAATATCAAGTACCTAAAATGACGAACATAATTTTTGCCTATTATTTTGAATACATTATTATTATTTTAAAAGTTACTATTATGTAAACGTTACCTAGATTTGTTTATAAGTTTCGGTGGTTCAGCGACTACTCCGCTGTAATAGTTGGTCGAAAAGACGTCCTGAAAAATAGCCACCACTCGTGTGCCAACAGGTATGATGACCGGACAGGGAGTGGCTATGGCAACTTGTTTTCCATTAGCGATTTTCATAGCACCATTCATCTTTTTCGGAAGTAGTTTAACCCGACATTGAAAAGGAGTATGAGATGTTATGGCAACCACCTGAAAAGCAATTTCAATAAATTAAATTTGTTCTGTATTCAATAGAACTTTTTTTTAATTTGTACTTTTGAAATAATATTTTTTTATTCACCCTAGCTTTGACCCAAGGCATGAGATTATGTTTCATTGCAAAAACGATTGTATCGACACTTGGATACTGCTTGACAAAAGGTCCATTGGGAGGAATCTCCGAATGCTGAAACCTGTTCACAGCGCCAACTTCACGTAAAATTTCTGGCTGGCCGTTTTGTGGCGTTGCCGATGGCGCTTGCTGAGCTGTCCTGTAAAGCTGTATCTGTTGATATTTTGACTGAGACATAACGGGAGTGGAATTCTGAACCTGTGGTATTCGTTGGTTCTGCATCGACGGAGGAACAGTTGGAATTGGATTCTTGCGAATTTGTGTAACTTTTTTCATCGCTACTGCTGCAGAAGGTGCGGATATTTCCACGGGTCTTTCAGTCGGACATACTTCCGTTGTATCGTTTGTGTCAGTTATATGGATCTCTTTGAGTTCCCTGATATTGGGTTGGAAACTGGCGTACAATTCGTTTCGCAGTTTGTCAAGCTGATTCATCATCCCTAACATATCATCATCCAACTTTTTCGTTTCCTCTGTAAATTCGAAATGAAATTATAATTTATACAGATACTTTGTAAACAGATACTATAAATAATACATAACAATAATTTTTAAAAAGTATACAATATTTATTCAGATTTTTATTTCAAATTTACCATTCAATTTATCTATCTGTTTGCTCAGCGAATTTTGGGCTTCATCCACTTGGTATTTAATGTCATATTTGCTCTCCAACTCAATCAAAGCTGCCACGAATTTTGCACCTAAGTCATCAACTTCATTTTCCGGTATCAACTGTCCTAAGATGTCATTAACAATTTAGAATAATAACCACTGTAACATCGTCTACCTGATGATAAATAACACCTGTTTACCTTTTTCCGGTTCTTTGTCATCGTCGTCAGAATCACTGTCGGATATTTCAACTTCCATGGTACGGTCAGGAAACGGATGATCGAACAGGGGTGTCCTGTTTTTAAAAGCATCAAGTAGTTGCTAAAAAAAATAATTTAACGTAAAATTCTCATAGAACAAATGTCAGGTAATTGCAACAAAAATTGTATGATAAAAATCATGAACATACAAAAAAAAAAAACATAAAATTCAAAGCCCAAAACCAAAATAGAATTGTTTGTGTACCTCTTGATGTTTCATTGCAGGAGCAAAACAATCCTCACAAATCATGCGGCATTTTTTCTTTTTATAACTCACTCCGTAATAAAAACATGCAAATGACGGAGCTTCTAACATGTTGACACCCGATTGGCAACGAAAATTGATACAATTGACTTTGCATGTTTTTGGTTTGTCCTTCTCCTTTTCAGCGGAGGTATCATCGTCCGAGTCCAGATCAATTATCTCAGCATTCGACTGAGCCATCTTTATTAAATCTTAATATCTACAGATTCAAATTCAAAAACAAATAATTTTTTTATTCTTGAAATTTTGTGTACAATCAATATAAACGTTTTATGTAAATACACTTGTTGAGGAACTAACCTCAAACTGGACTGTTTTCTATTTGAAACAAACTGTATTACTAGCATACTAGCGCCGATGATCGGGCTGCAAGCTGCAATGGTTAGTGGTGACGCCTGCGCCCTCTGTTGATGCAAAGTAAAGAAAACGCAGTCGCAGATGCAATTTGTTTAAAATTCAAACAAGGAGTCGTTGCATAGTGTTGTTTTTTATAAAACTGTGAATGGTGATTTAGACAAAAAATCAAACAAAATATCTGCTGGAGTTATTGTTTCGACTTCATGACGTCATCATTTTCAAGTTTCTGAATGAACTGTGCGGACTAACAATGCCAATCGATGGATTTAACCTCTAAGTTTGTTTAAGTTAGCTGACTTTTGTTTGTAAGTTTTTAATCTTCAAAAGAATATTAATTATGTTAAAAAAAATTTTTTTTTCTATCTTACAACTTTGTTTTTATTTATAGATTGAAGTCAGTAAAAATGGACAAACATGATTCGACTTTTGCATGGGCAGAGCAATTGGGATGCCCTAAAAAAC
>JAAMPD010000259.1:0-66646 GCA_025266255.1 Trissolcus basalis
GATTACTTTATTTTGTAAACATTTGTTTTTGAAAATTGTTTATCTTAGTTTGAGATCATTCCGACATGCTGAGACTTTGTCTCTCATTTATTTTTGGTTTCTTCGCTAGTCAAGTTGTTTGTGAAGAAAAATTGTGGCTGCCGAATCTCGAATGGGAAGTTGCGGATAATTGGCAGGACAGTCAACTCCCCGAAGCTGCCAGTCGTATAAAATTCCCTTTGGAAATGCGTCACACCGTGGGTTTACCATTTGGTACCTTCAAATTCTCCGGGATCGATTTGTCACGAGACGGTTCTCTCGCATTCAACAAGAATGGCAAAATTGAGGTAGATATCGTATTTCATTTCCATTCTCTTATGAGAAAGAAAGGCGCTTTTTATTCCTCCGCATTTCATCCCGTTTTGTAACGGGTTTGAATAAGGTTTATCAATGCATCGATAACGAAAATCCGCGAATTGGCATTTCGCGGTTTCACTGCCTTTTAAAACCAAAAAAAAAAGACAAATTAACAATAAAATATTTTATTACTCCAAATAACTTTCTATAATAATTGTCTTCTTTAATTGGAAAAACTAAAATCGACAATAAAGCTTTTATATGATTGTAGGTTGAATGAATAAACCAAATAAAGAAAACAAAGCCACATAATTATTTTGTACAATTAAACAAGTTTTTAATTAATGAAAAAAACATGCGCTGCAAATTTGAATTAATCTATTCTCCACCTACTCATCAAAGAACAGTAATGTCAAAAATGTCCACAGTTGAGTTCACAAGTTGCTGAACAGAGAACAAAACAAAGCTGCATAATTTTTTTTGTACATGTACAAAAATAACATGTTTTAATTCGATGTAAAATTTGGATTTGCGATACCTTCTCCACCTACACACTAAATAATAGTTATTTGAAACACATTTCCCGGGAGTAAATGGAATTAGGATCCGGCAGATTTAATCAAAATGCACTTCTATATAACACACGTCATCCGATCCATGAGCCGCGCATTATTCTAATTACAGCCAAAAGTACATCCTCATAAACATTTTTGTTCCTTGTGATCAAGCCCAACGTTATATTTATTATTTGCAATTCGTTTCTACGAACGAAAGAATAAGTATATAGCTTTTATGCTCATCCTTGCCCTCAACAAATATTTCGTCGTTGAATGTCATTTATGAAATTTTTATACACCCAGACGAAGATTAATGCAACTTGTTCTTCTGTCACTTTGTACCGAACATTTTTCGCTTATTGTGGAGCTTTTTTTTCAGCCACAATAAACATTTCAAAGCACTTTCATCTCTTCGTAGATATATGATTACAATCAATCATCCGGCAGGGCTTACGAGTGGGCGAAAAGCGGTACGTTTTTCTGGACTGATCCAAGTAATTGGAAGTACTCGTCTGAAGCCACACCTCATCTACAAAGAGTACCTTGTTCGTCCGACACAATAGTCCTGCCGTCTTCGGATCATGTCTTAAATATGCGACTACCCCTCACGGATATTGAAGTTGCATCCGTGAAAATTCAAAATGTTACCTTGAGCAGATACGAATGGTGGGATTTCAGAAACAAACGCGAATTTTCTCGTCAAAGATTCACAGTCAGGTAAAAAAAGGAAGAAAAGAAAAAGGAAAAAAGAATGTTGAGAAAAAAATGAGCAAATGAAAAAAAAAAGAATTGGTAATTACTGAGTGAATGCATTTCAGATACAGCAACAGTTTGAACTGCCAAGGATGTCCGTGTCAGGAAAGCAAACAGGACGACTATCTGGAGGAAATTTGTGATATCCAAAGGCCGCGCTGCAAGACACTTTGCCATGATTCTTTAGAGGTCTGTTAATTAGAAGAAAACAATTGTTCCATTCTGAGAACGAGAGGCTCTTTTTGCGCCTCGTTTTATAATAATATTCATAGATTTTTCATTGTCGGTTGTACGCCAGATGGGTAATTAATGCAAACTGGTACCTTTTGTTAATTTTGCGTACGGGAGATAATTTTAAACCATCCGTTATGAGTAGGAACATTTGCCTAGTCTGGAGTAATTAAATGTCCGTTCGTGATTTTAATTATGCTTTGATCTTTGCCTCAGATTGAAGGCCACTGTTGTGAATTTTGCGGCGGCAGAGTGGTAATCCCGGACAAGATATTCTTCCCTAAAATTAAAAGAACGGTAAAAAAAGTGCTGGAACAATTTGAAAACGCGGCGGAATGGTATGTGAGGAAAAACTCGAACGGCGAAACAGAAATACTCGTGACGGAAAAGGGACCTTACGATGGCATTAAAAGCAAACAGGTGGTCGAAAGTTTAGTACTTACGTTCGAAGGTATTTACAATAATTACACGTCAGATTTTTTTTGTCTCATTATACATGTCAAAGTAAAAGAAAAAATTCAAATTTAAAAATTATCATGTAAAAATTAACATGAGAATTACGTCATTTCAAATTTATTTTTTAAACGAGCAATTTAAATTAAGTATTTTTAAAGTCAGGATTCAATTTATTCAAAATTGTTTTCAAATTATTTTTTAATTCTTTATTTGTTACATAAATGTATCATTATAATTCCATCATTTTCAAAGTTTATTCGCGACAAATCAGCATAACTTTACTATATATTTACTTTATATTTTACTTTATATATTCATCTAAAGACAGAAGATAGGATGACCAGAGAAAATTTTGACCTGAGTGAAATATTACCTGACAAAAGAAGTTACTTTAAAAACCGTTATGTACTCTAAATAATTTGATTTTAGACGAAAATATTCCGGTCAAAAATGTTGTTTACTCCGGAGATCCCTTCCAGCGCCTGAGCCTGTTTGTAGCCTTGTGGCCGGTTTTGTGCACTCCTGTAATTTTCATTCTACTTTTATTGATTACATCCTTATCTTTCGGACATTCATATAAAGAGTAAGTAAATAGAAATTACTCCGTTGGAAGAAATCGAACAACAATAAATGATTAGTCTTCAATAACACATTTTAAAGGCAATATAAATTACAAAATATTATACGACCGAATTTCGCAATTTGTAAATAGCAAACATGTACTTGCGGTGGATATGAAAGTTTGCATAAACTCAAGAAGAGCCATCTTTACACATGGCATTTTACTTTTTTAAAATGGAATTTCCATTTTAAAAATGGAAAAATCATTTGAAACATTCATTCTTCATGAAAAATTTTGTTTCGAGTTAATTGAAATGTTTAATAAAAAAAATCCATTTTTCAAACGACAATTTCAAAATTGTGTTGTAGGATACGCGAGGGCTGGTACGATTTTTGGATCATCACAAAAGGGGCAGTATTTCGGAAATCTGACAAAATCGAGTCGTTTAACTTTGCTCGTTTCGAAAACGTTCCAGAAGGTAATGTTCAATTAGCAAGTCCTTTTTCAGAGGAAAATCAAGTTGACGACCAATTGAACCCGAATGATGGAACTGAAGCTGCTTCTGGAGGCCGATTTGAAAACCCTTTGTACCGATCACAACGAAACGGGGAAAAAAGAAAAGTGGACGAGTCTGACACTGCGTGTATCAACGCGCCCTTGAGCATGTCGATGTTACAAAGAAATTCAAGCGATGATCAAATTGAAGAAGTGGAGATGAAGTTTGAAGACATTTAATTGCCAGGACAATTTGAATGTTTAATCTAATTTGTATATTAAATTTGTACGTTGAAATAAAAATTACAACTTTTATTCAATTTATTACATTTCCAAATCAAATGCGTTTAATTTACTATTGATTTTCGAGTCACTTCAAACTCTATCGCAGTATATCTTAAATATTTTTATCTCAATAAAACAAACACATCGCTTTACGCAATTGCTTTGTTACTTAATTGACTAGAAAACAAATTGTTTAATTAACCGATAGAAAAGTACTTTACGCAGAATAAGATTTATAGCCTTGAAATCTACGTCTAATTGAACCAGATCAATCGCAATAAAACAAGTTGATTTTGTTTTCGGACAATTATCGTTTCGTATTTCTTTTTAATTATAAAGAAATAATAATAATTTTTGGGTGCGAGTAATGAAATGAGGTCGGTTTCGTGTATCAAATCACATCAGTTTATTAATTATTGTCAATAAACATTGGTTGAATTTTGTTGAGTGAAACACACACATGGAAATTTAACGCACGTGCTCACTTGCTCGCAGAATTATAATATCTAAGTAACTATCTTAATTGTACATCGATTCTAACTCATCATTATAAATCGCTCTATTTAAATTATTTCACACGAAAATGACAAACACCGGCACACTGCACGCTTCGTTTTTCGATAAACTATATATATGCTTTCAACACATCATATCTAAATTCTTGTAGTATTCTCATTAATGTATTTCAATTTATGATATATATTTCACGGTCAGAATAATATTTCGGTTGCTGTTATAAAGACTCCCAAACAACTGTACGATCAGTTTTTCATTCAAATATAATATATTATAACCGACATTAAAATATACATCTGTGCAATGTTGTCGATTCAATTTTTGTATTTTAATCTGATATATACGTTCATTTTTATAATAAATTTTATCTCTTATTACATCTGATAAGTTTTCATTTGTCCTAATTTTAATTGTACTCATAACCATCGCATTTGATATATCTATTATAATAATTATATGCGTTCATATACTTTCATATAAAACGTTCTTTGTATCTTTAGAAACTAAAGTTTAAACATATTTTCACATATAATTATAATTATCCCGTTTAAACATTATTATAAGATTCCAGCGATACACTTATAAGAGGTAACAGGTTTGTGCTTCACTACACAGTTTCAAAAAGTCATCCCAACTAGTCAATTGCACTCTGAAATGTAATCACCAATTAAATGTTCATATATTGTTTATCTACATACTGGACGCACACCCACGTGTCACATTTCATTCGACTGGGTGATAACATAATCAAAACAAATGTTACCAATTTTTTTCAGGCAAAAACGCTAATAAAAAATATTCTATTTGGTAACATTTTACCACCCTATTCGTTTTTTTTATTGTAAATAGAGCTATTTTGTCTTATACATTTCGACGTTCTCGTAAGTTTTTAAAGAATGATTGAGTCTAATCTTTCGACATTAAATTAACTCTGGATATTAAAGTACATTAAAGAACTTCCTTTCGTTTTGCACGATTCCCATAGTGATTTGGCAATATGACAGGTTTCATTGATATAAAACGATCAAACTAACGCGATTCCGTAATTTACGGATGATGTGATTCGATTAAAATAAATATCTACATCGATTTAAATGGAATAATGTTGATGAGTCGCGGAGTGAATGGAAGATGGTATCACACGTACACACATGGATTTCAGAATAAATTATTAGCCTTTTCCGACGACCACTTTGTTGGCCACGGTAAAAGATTTATGCAAAAATTCCATGATCATTGAGTACCAACGACTTAATACTTAAATTTATACAACAAATTAATTCATATAAAATTCTATTTTGTTTTGCTAAATACAAAATATAGTAGGTACTTTATGTACATTGATAAAACTTTATAAAAATACACTTTGAATTGTTATTTTCTTTTTTTTCGATTATAAAACTAAGTTCTTTTTATCAATACTTTGGACGATGATGAAAAATGCAATAGTTTTTGTGTGCAATAAACGACCTGGTTTTTCTCTGATCTGACGGTTCCACGATAAAAATATCTTGACATTATTAAATCGTTCATTCCTACATGGACATGAATATTTTTCAATGAAACTCTCATCAAGAACGAGCATGAGCATATGAATCAACGGTTGTAAAATAAAATCTTTAACATCAATTAATGCACCACAATATAGTGTACCTTCACATTCCTAGTGAAGTGACTTCATTCTCTGCTGTATACATATAAACTTTCTATTTCGTTATTATATAATGTAAATATATACTTTTAATATATTTTTATTCATTTCTGTTCCATCACAAGTTATATACATGATTTCAAACGAAATTGAATTCGATGATGCACGAAAACAGACTTAATTGTTAAATCCAGTTCGATGCTAAAAAGTGAGGAATCTTACGATACTTTAATAAAACTTAAAGTAACCGATTCGGTATTTCGATGATACCTACTTTTAATTAACATTTTACCCTAGAGGAATCTTTACAGTCTTACATTTGAAATATAGCTTTAACTTTCAGTAAACGGTTTATATTTCAATGAATGCATAGTTTACAAATGACTTTATCGTGCAAACACGTTTGCATTTATCTTTGAAATGTTATTTAATTAAAATTATACTTCGATTCTCGTTCTCAAAGTATTGCACTTGTAAATGATTATAAATAATCGTAAAAGTTTGATCTATAGTCTTTTTTTTCAACATAACGTGTATTTGAGAAAAATACAGCAGACAATTCGTTTGCACTTTCCAAACAAGGCACGTCGCCCAAAATTATACAATCTCGTTAATCAGTTTGCTTCAATAAGCTTCACGCTGCTTATTATATTCATCGCGGGTACTCACAAACTGTGCATTCGCTCATAAATCAACAAAATTACTCTTAACGCAATTGGATATGTGTACGTTAAACAAAAAACATCGCATTATTCGTAATCGCGCGACTACGAAATAATATCATGTGATGTGTTCAATTGATAATATATAACGGGAGTTCAAAATCGTTTCAGACAACAGAACCAATAAAACGACGTTAAAAATAGATGATCTTAAAAACAAAAGTTAAGATTAACATTAAAATTAACTGCGGTTTACGTTGTACGAAATAATATTGAATGTTATTGAAATGCTTTCAATCGGAGAACTAGGAAGATTTGTCTTTCAGCATCGACTGCAGACGACTTAGCTCCTTGACCAACTCGCGATTCGCAGTCTCCAGACTGCTCAGTCTATCTTTGTAGGACGAATTCTCGTTCGTTAATATCGTTACTCTCCTCTCGAGATTATCCATGTACTCCTTCTTCTTCCTCCGCGATTCTTGTGCAGAGATCTAAAACAGACGAGAAGATTCAATTAAAATTTCCCCACATCCTCTACAACGACTGAAACAACCGTTTCGACTTGCAACTTCTCTGTACCTTGTTTTTTATTTTCCTCCGGATTTTTTTCAACGATTTTTCCTCAGTTTTGGAAAGAGGAAGTTTTGTAGGAATCGGATACCCCTCGGCCAGTAGCGTTCTCTTTTCCTCCTCCGTTAAGACCAGAACTCCCGTCGACCCTTTCTGTGAAATTAATAAACACGGTTAAACTCATTGAAGGCGTCAACTGAATGAAATGAAAGAGAAACAAATTTCCTGAAGCCTGTCGTCGACCTCGGGCGATAAGCGTTGACTCACCGGTTGACACGAAATCAGAGGAGTATTAATGGGCCGCCTCGTGGTGTGCGTATGAGACGTGTTGGTAACGTAAAGTCTTGGCGTAAGCAATCCTTTGAGACTTTGCACGTGGGAGGATGTCTGTGAATCACGACGCTCCGGAGAACACGAAGCAGATGTCTCGCTGTCCGAGCTCGCGCTGCTTGGGGGAGTTGGTGGCAGCTGTCGAACTCCATCATTGCTCTGGCATTCTTGTTCCGCTTCCAAACAGGAAACGTCGAAATCAATGTGCTGCAAAAACGAGATAATTTTTTTATAATACCATTCTACAAAACTAACACAAACTATCATATTTTTAAATTCTTCATCAGTTGGTCATGTCAGATAAGAATTTCAAAGTCAGCGACTACTATGAAGATATAAATATGCCGATCGTACGTTATTACAAAACTATATTCTGTTACATCCGATTCATTACATTCCAAGCTGTGTCATGGTTAAGGTTTTAGTATTTTTTTGACATAGAATACATTAAAGGAATATTTGACACTGCGTAGCTCGTTGTAAATCCTATTTTGGACGTCTCGATTAATATTCCGCATGTGTGATGCGAGTGTCAAATTTCCGGTTATGTATATGTCGAATCGAGGCCCAACCAATAGCTCAATAAAAGGCAACCGTCAAAAAATTATGAAACTGTGAAATCGATACTTCGTTGAGGATGATGGGACGAATTGTTCTATCTGACATTTCAATTTGAACTTGGTAGTATTATTTTACCTGGTACATTTCTTCATCATCTTCTTCCATTTCGCTATCACTTTGCATCGCCTGCGATTTAGAATAGTGCAAAGTGTGTGGCTCTATCGTGATGATCGAATTACTATTATCATTGACCAGACTGCTGGATGGACTAGTAGGAGAATTCGGGCTGTTTGGTGCACTTATCGGCTCGCCTTTGATTGTACAATCTTCAATATCAATTTCTTCCTTCATTACAATCTTCGGCATTGAACAAGGAGCATCGTTCTCGGTGAAAACAGGGAAACATTCTTCCAAAAGATCTGAAAAAATTACAAACAAATTTAACAAACTCATCCAGTTTATAATTAATATAATTTACATCTACCTCTCATCATTTTGGAAAATAAAAAAAAACTCGATACACAGTAATTTCAATTTAATTGATGAAATCGAAAAAATTTAGTTCTGTGTAACTTGAGATTCAGGTTTTTGACTGGATTGAATTCTAATCAGTCCTAATGCTGTGTTTGAAAACAAACATCGACTGTCGTAAGTTTCCATCTAATCTTGATTTACACAACTGAAAAATAATTTGAAACATCAGTCTGAGATGCGCAGCAGATACGGGCGCAATTAGGCGGTTCGTTTAAAATGATAAAGTTTAAAGGAATGATTGGAATGTAAAAAATTCTAAAAATTTTGACGATTTTTCGTCATCAAGCTCTTGATTGGTTTTTGTTTTTCTTAAAATGAATTCCTACAAAAATAGGACAGAAAGTAGTGCAGGTATTAAAATGAATGTTCAACTATGTTAATTTAAACAAAATATATTCACTTTCACTCGAAGTGATGAACGAGTCATCAAGGCATTGTTTCCAAGAAGATGACTTCATTGAAAATGTTTCGCTGTTTTTCGGGTAAAGTTATTTAAATTGACTCCAACAGGTTACACTAAAATGGATTTGACGAATCGTTTCACAATGAAATATCACATTTTTGTTTTGAACGAAGATTTTATAATTACCCAAATAACATTTCTGATTTTGATTTATTTTTTTGGATTTACATTTAGGCTTTTTTTTCTTCTCGTTCAGCTTTGTGGCTGATGATATATCAAATCATTGCTTTGTTTAAATGATTCACGACTCTTCAGATATTGACTTTGAGATATACTGTGAAATGATATACAAAAGGTGGGCACGACTGGAATATACGGGACATTTATGAGTGCCGTGACATTTTTCATCGCTAAAGAAAGTCGTGCCTACCCTCATGACAAATTTATCAGCAATTAAAGTACGAACGCTTTCCTAATGTATTTTTGTACCAGATGAAAAACGTGCGGACGTGAAAATTCAATTGTTTTCAGCGACTGATTAAGTTTCAATTAAACAATTTGTTTCAACCGTTCGAATATTCATTGTGACCGAGATTTAAGTTGCCAGTGGAAAATATTCATACAAAATGGTTCTATCATTTTAAGCATATAAATTTTAAACTGAAAAATTTGCTCATTATGGTAAAATACGAAAGAAATTCACATTATACAAAAGTTAAAAGAATAAAGATTTTTGAATTGTCGTAATTCGAACTAAAAACTAAAACGCACATAATGTTCGAATACATTATTTCGCTCAAATAGTCGTTGATATTTAATATCTGATAAAAAAAATTACCGCTTCAGAGGTACGTGCAAATTAACGATGACAATTTAGTCGATTCTTAATATGTATTCATTATTTCTCCTTAATCGATTAAGCAAAAAGCAATGTAAATCTTTTAGACGGAGAGAGATAGAGAAAAGGAATAACTCGAAACAAATATTTCGAATGCAAATTTGAACGGTAAGCTAACATCACCGATTACGAAACGTCAATTCTCAAAAATGCAATTTACCTCACGACGTGAAATTTTATTTCAATGAGTTGCCGTGCTCTGAATTTTATTATTAAGATTTAAATAACTCGGCAGTAATCCTTCAATTAAAAATATCATGCTGGAAATTTTAGTCCAAAGAACGATGTTTTGTGACGAAGCACAACCTGGTTACTTTGCGGTTTAATGGGATGCAAAAGAAGAGAGCAAGTGGAAAAAACAAATGATTCGTCATAATAATAAAATTGAAAAAAAAAGGTTTAGTTGTACGGACGTGAGCCGGTAATTTCCATGAATCGTCTTGAATAAATTCTGACATCGCTTTTCTTGCTACATAAATAACGTACACAGATTACTCAATCAATTGTACAAAACAATTTATCAGCAATAAAAATTATTTCACGTCAAAAAGATAAAAGGATTCAGGTGCAGTGTAGAAAATTAATCAACATAAAAATATTCACAAAAGGTGTATTAATAATGGCAAATTAAAATAGCAAACTAAAATGAATCTGATAAAAAGTTGACGAATAAAAAAAGATCATAATGTCAGAGAAAGAGGAACGACGTTCAGATGAGTGATTGTTCTTACAATTGTTAATTCATCATAATTTTAATTACCAGTTATTCTCGTTCTGCGAAGAGGGTTGGCTCGGTGAGTTTCTTCTTGATGGGAGCTGGAAATGACAGCGTCTTGACAGACAACATTGGAATCATTGTTTGAAGAATTTGTGTTGTCGCTTTGGGTGTCGGGGCTGCGAGGCGGACTGCTCGCGAGTAAACTGTAGCTGTGTTCGGTTTTGATGGGTTTCGGTCCGCCGAGAGCCGCGTCGGTCATTAGTCGATCCCTTATGACCACGCTCACGGGCGACTTATTTCTCATGGTCGGGAGGGTGCACCAATCCTCATCCTTCGACAACAACGAGTCCTGGCACATACCCTGCGAAAGAAAACAAATCAAAATCAAATCCACAAACGTGACAGTCCGGGCATTTAAATTTTTCTCTACCTGACAGGAGAAATTCTAAGGAAAAACAAATTTGAAAAGCTTTTTGTCTCGGGCGTTTGTTTGGCGTGAGAAATTCGAAGGAACGCCGGGGATCAGGTGGATTGATGGACTTTGGATGCAGGTGTCTTCACGCTTTTCAAAACGATGAAAAAAAAAAACTTTCTTTCTTCATAAATATACAAAGGTCATTTTTTAAATGTTATTCGTCCAAGGAGACGTTTGTTTTATTTCATTTATTTATTGTGTTTTTAATTTGTGGAGTGTATTTTGTTGTAAGTGGTATGTAAAATATTGACTTTGGGATACGTGGAAGGAAATGTTGAATGAAGTTGGACAAATAGACCAGGATGATGAATCACTCGGGGTCAAAGCACGTAAAATCGTCGATATTGGAACTCAAAGATTGTTGCATAACACCAAAGCTGCGAGAGGGAGAAAAAAAAGTGTTATGCCGATTGAAAGTCGAGTTCCCACTGGCGCAAAGGAGAATTTATGTCCAGTTATAATTACAAACTGGTATATAAGAGAGGCGTATCGTGGACCGCTTAACGGTAGTATTTTGCATACCTAAAATATTAATTAAAAGCGCGCCATTCCCCCGACATTTTAAGTGTGTTCCCGCGTAAACAAACAATTTATTACTATGCATTAATACCACTATCTATGTGCAGAATTTTTCCCGCACGTGTGATTATATGTCATCCTGATGGGACATCCTCGATTTTGAAATTCCAAAACCCCGGCGTCGTCGAAATGTTAAATTTTTACATACCTGATGAGAACCATCAATCGTTCATTGAACATTAATCGTTCACCGAACGTTAATTAAAATCGTCCGTTCGAGAAATTCAATTCCAAAAATGAATATCATTTTGAGAACAATTTTCAATCATTGGAAACTATTTTTGTTTAAATCAAGCCTGACCAAAGTTAATGAACGAAACGAAAGTTTAAGTATGATAAAACAAAAAGGAATTAAAATTTCATGAAACTGAGCAAACAAGATTAGAATATTTGGGATTAGATAAGTATACTTAAAATCACAAATTGTATTTTCAATTCTATTTCAAAAATTCATTTATTTTTCAGATATTTTCAGTAAAATTTTAATGTAACAAAATTAAATTAAAATGAAATAAATAAATGTATAACTGTGTATATAAAATACACAATTCCCATATGCTTGAAAGTATAGTTTTATTCCTGTGAAGTAAATCGTTAGAACAAACTTAGAAGGGCTAAGACGTTGAAAAGTTGTGGAATCCTAAATAAGCAGGGTTTAAGAAAGTAAAAACGCTTTTTCTCGGGTGTCCTCGACGGAAGTCAGAGTGACCGTTAGAGCAAGAGCTAAGATAAGCTCGTGCCGGATGCTCGGAACGAGGCTCACTAGGAAAAGAAAAGAAGCGCGACGGAAGCGAGAAGAGGGGCAGCCTTCCGCATTGGCGGGGTCCTCGCGGCTTTTCAGCACAGGCCCGTCACGACTCGCTTGTTACCATGGCGCTCCTTCGCGCGTCCTTCAACTTGACCGTTCCAGAGGTCCTCCCTGGCACTCATGCTCATTTACGACACGTACGCTATTTTAACTGGGGTTCTTGACCTCGCACTCGTATCACGCTTGAATTCCACGCTCGCCATTACGTTCTCTTACATTGCGCCGATGCAATTATCAACATTTTTTTGTTCGTTTGCCTCATTCATGCGAGTTCCCATTTTTCAACGTTATTCTTCACCGAGGAAAATCAAAAAATCAGCTCCGTTCATTTTCACTTTCCGAGGTGCGAATTTGATTTATCGGTTCTCGAGTTGGAACGAATTTGTTCGCTCGGTTGTTTTCGCGTCCTGATTAATCAAAAATGAATCCAAAATGTATCAAACATCTCGTTATGAAGGTCACGTTGCAGCTCGCATTTCTGCGCAATATCCACTTTAAGAAAGCGTCAGCAATTTCGTCACGAAATACACCCTGCAGGTGACTTATTCGCTTTGCCGCCTAAGTGAAATAATTCGACACCGTCGTTGCGAAAGGCTAAAATTAACCGTGCGACAAAATTGAATCCAATTGAATCAGAAGTATTTCATTTCGCTGTTTATTTATTACGTATCATTTTTGTGTCACTTTTTTTGTACAGAAAAATTGACAAATGTCAGTGGGATACGATTTGGATAATTACCAAAATTGTAATTCGAATGTTACAACGGCATTAGCATAAATTGCCCCGGCTATTTGTAATGTTCTCGAAGAGATTTCTCAGAGTCGTGATGTATCGTTGGGAATGAGATATTTTCTTGCAGGAACCGGCCTTGTGGAACGGGAATAATCAAAGTAGGACTCGATTCGATGATGAGTTTTTCATTGGTGGTCGGTGGTGGGGGATCACTGCGGATCTCCAATTCCGGAGCCATCGGATAGACGCAAGTCTAGACTTGCGTCTAGGTAGACTTGAGGCGATGGCAAGATAGTCGATCCTCGAGTGCCGGTTTTAACGAAGTCACGAAAAAAGGTGAACGTCCTCCGGTACGATCCAAACACTCCCGTCACTTCGACTCACGACAGGTATATTTATACAGGGTGACGAAAAACTTGATATCGTTCCCACACGGGGTTACAAATTTACGCCTTCCCAATTCAACAAAACCACTTCCAACAACAAATACAGCAACAAATTCTTTTTTTCACATTTCATTTGGACCCATTCAGTCGACTTAAAAACAATTTTTCAAAAGTTTTGAATAACAATTTACTGAAGTTTGGATGTATCATTCGTGGATCATTTATCAGGGCTGTGAAATCGAAGAAATTAAGCGGATCAGAGTATACAGGATGAGTGAAACGATGATTTCTAAACCGGGACCATTCTTCGAACTCGACACCCATGCAACTGGAAGCAGGTTCGAATTTGTACGCATGCGCTCATTCGGATACCTGTTGCATCGGAAATTTGCAGTTTAATTAAAACCGAAACTTTCATCTCAAACGGCCGGACTTGTGTCAAACTGAGTTTGAAAGTTTTCGTTGTTTTTCTCGTCTTTTATTTTGAATCAAAAGCACAAAAAGTGGGTCGCCAACCGGTTTTCAGAACGAGTTTGGAAAAACAAGCGGAGCTTTGCGCGAATGCTGAGAGAAAAGGGAGATCGATGGAACCGCCAAAATTGAGTTACATAACTGCGACCAACTGACGTAAGAGCGTCGCTAGTTTTTTTTTCTTCTTTCCTTTTTTTTGGGCTCCTCGCGCCACAGAATTCACCTAGGGCACGATCAACAGACGAGCAATTATGCGAGATGTAACGTTACATTGTATGTTAATGAAGGAGCGCGACCAGTCGAAAAGTCATTGCACTTGGCTTCGTCTGAAATTTGCTACAGGTTTCTTCTCCTATTAACATCATAATAGGAGATGGAATGATATTGTACACGGTGACCCAAAAAGCCGGTGTGTATATTAAAATCAACTGATTGAACAGCTGCATTTTGTCAGAAAGTTATCCAATTTTTTTTATCAGTGATTAAATAATATCGAGTGTACGTGATTTGGTTTCTGCAATTTCAAACATTTGAACAAAAAAAAATAACCTACAAAAATTGTAACCAAATAAATTAACGTCAATGAATGAAGTTTAAAAATGAAACGAATTATTATTTCAGTCGTTACAAATGGTCGTTGGTTGTTTTTAATTGCACGTTGAAGGGTAAAAAATTGTTAACTGGTAAAGGCCAATGCTATTGATATATAGTTTCAACAATTTACTTATTGACTCGAGTATAGAGTTTTTCAGCTGTGCAGCTTTTGATTACACATTTCAGCGGCTGTAAAGTCGGGCTTATTAAATTGAAATTGGAAGAACAATTTTGACGAAATGAATAAATGATCTAATTCTCGGCGTTGTTTTACCTTTGTTCGAGGTCAAAGTTGGCGCTGGCAAGTTCATTTGGGAATGAATTTCAGCGTCTAATGAAACGAATCTGAATAATAAATGTATCCGAAGAAAATTGATAACACGACTTTCTCCCGGTGTTCATCTGGAGCAGCGGGTTTCGTCGCGGCGCAGAGATTATCAACACTTTCACGCACGGCGAATTGTTGCAATTGTGGATATTTGTTTGAAATTAATACATTTGAAAAAAATAATATACACTCCGTGCGGAAAACGTCCTTGCAGATCAAAGCCTTCAGGAAAAGCCACATTTTCACGCTCCGACTTTTGATCGAACAATTGTCGCGAATTATTCGGTTTCATTGGCGGAACGAGATTTGATTCAACATTTATAAATAGCAACGGCGATTTTCATATGTATATAAATCTCGAATTACGATTGCTCGCGGGTTTTGTTGTTATCGCGAGCTCGTTGGGGATTTTTGTCGTCAACAGGAAAAACATTATTGCGTTCTCGGGAAAGATTATTTTGCTTTTATCGATTGCACAAATGGATCGAATGATTTTGCGATATTTCGACGATGCTCTTCAGAAAAGCAAACAGCAGTCAAATAATGAAAAATCGTTGAGAGAGGAAAAATAACAGCGTTTCGTTTGAGCGGGATGGTTTTTGTTTCAATTGAATCCCTTTCAGGTCTGTGCATTTTGAGCAATTGTTTCAAAGCGAGTTCCGAAAGTGTTAAAAATGGTCTATTGATATCCACGCGAGAGCCATAAAAGACATACGCGCAGCCCGAAAATAACCATTGAGTGGTCACGTACACCAATACCATATTGTCTTGCAGATGTATTCACAATAATAAAACTGCATAGCAATTGTTGTGTGTGCGCTGATAATCATAGCAAACCCAACTAGCAGGACACGAACGCATTATCAGTTGCGCCAACCGAGTCAAGGCAATAATGCTATCTTCGGACATATCAATACTTTCCTGTGCTTATGAACGTGACTGCTTATATTAAACAATTTGTTTTTGTTTTTTTTTTCATCTTTATACAAATTTTTTATTACAAATTTTCAGTAATTTGATTTTCATTACAAATGAAAAAACCGACTGCGGCAAAAAGCAAAACCACGAAAGAAAAAGTATACGTTAATTATAATATAATTAACCAACAGTGATTTAGAAATGTTTTCTGTTGTTTTTTTAAATTTTGTTTAAATTTAATTGGATAGGAATGGGAATTAATAATTGATATAATAAGATGAGTGTGGATAATTGATTGGTTTTTCGATATAAAGCTATTCGTTTGCTAGTGTAGGAATGAAACTATTGCGCGTCTATCAAAGGTTGAAGAATTGATTTTAATCGCGTGACAGTACAACATAATTTTGTGACACACATTTTCCTGGTATTTATTTATAAAATTATGGCACCTAGTTTGCAAAATATTTGATCTTTATCGTACCATTAACCTATGTGCCTTGCGTTAATATATTATAATTCATCTTTAAAAATAAATACCACCACTGTCTAACAAGGAATATATTAATGTGAACCAATTTTATTGTACCATTTATTTTAAACGCGTTCCCACTACAGAAATTGAATTTCATATTTTTTATCCGACATTTATGGGAGTATGAACTTTCCATCTTAAACTCTATCTTTTTTTTCTGAACAATAACTGTTCCTTGTCACAAAAGAACAATCAATTTTACAACAACGGTTTGATTTGACAAAAAATTGTCACTCAAAGTATGCCACTTTTTGCATTACCAAGCAAAAAAAAAGGTGACAAAAAATTTAGAAACATCTTTTACGAATGAATATCTTTCGAGATCACGAAAAAGACTAAAAAATATTGTTAAAAATCTCGTGCTTAAAAAATTGAGAATAAAAAGTTTGCAGCATTTGATTATTATTTGGTTTTTTGTTTACCAAATGACAAATCGAACTGCAAGTTTTACAAAAAATGCGTCATTCTAAAGTGTAGTATTCTAATGACATTTGCAGCATTTAGGATAAATCAAGTTAATCAGGCCAGCGCATGCATTGCAAAAAAAGTGCTGGAAGCCTCGTTCTCAAATGTTTTGCAACGCGCTCTCGCCGGGTCGTTTTTCACAACGCAAATTCGCAATTTGTCGGATGAGTTTATTAAATTTATCATCAGGCACGTTTGATTTTGATAAAGGTTAATTGGACCTCAGTCACAACTCACTCGATTGCCAACATTTGTTCCATCAAAAAACGTATTGATCGCATTGAACAAACCAATTTTATTTCACCATCACAAATACCGAAAAAAATGTTACAAAAGTCACTAAACGGTTTGAAACTGTTTAAATCAATGACAACGTTTTGTAATTACTCCCAGTTTCCTGTTCAGTATTGCGACACAAAAAATAGCTCTAACGATTCAATCCACTAACGATCAATGAACTATGAAATTTCTCTCAGGAATCCCAACAAAACTATTGCTCTAAGGCAAACTGACGAATCAACTAATTATACAATCAAAAATCCAGACTGAATTCAAACTTTTAATCTGACATGTGATATTTTTTGATAATAAAATTATGAATCTGCATATGTGATTCAAATCAATTTCACTTTTGTTCAACTTTCTATTAGCTTCTAGAAAGAAGCATTTTCGAATTTCTTTTCTTTTTTTTTTTTTTACATTGAAAACACTTTGATATCGCATCTAAAATACACGACGGTTTAGAAATAAAACAACACAATGACAAGTGACGTTATAAATCCAAAAACAATTTTTTTATGCCAACATTTTTCATTTTCAGGTTATTTTTTAAGAGATAAGATAAGAAAATAAATTAAATGCACAATTCGTAATCAACAAAGTTATAAATAGCCGAGTATTAGGATTTGCGAAGGATGTACTCTTGTAGGTGGAACGAAGAAAAGTATAGTCAAGATTGATGAATAAGCTGTATAATTGAATCGGGAAGACGGTTGTTCTATACAGGTGCTCGCAACTGATTGCCCCGGCTATCCTTCCCTGCTTCTTATTACGCTTGGCGCCGTTTCCGGACGTCGCTTAATATAAAAATTGCTTCCGTTTCTCGCCATTCACAATCAACTTCGAACAACGTGACGCTGCTTTGTTATTGTAACGCGATTCATAATGTTGTCTTTGCACGTAAGCCCCGACTTTAGGTCCGACTTTAATTATAACTAATTGCCCACGACAGTGATTTTCGCTAAAACACCATTTAATTACAATAAAAGCTCGAAATGTAAATAATAAAAATAAAAAAAAAGAAAGAAATTAGTTCTTGATCATCGTCAATTTTATTTGTGCAGATGTAAGCTCGACAGGGAGATAACAATTTGCTATTTGTGTGACTTTAGTTTGACAATCAAACATCCCGACGAAACATTTTCCCGTTCTACTTTCGTTTCCGCTCGCCATTGATATAAGTAATGGTAGATTTAAAAGCGCGTTTTGCTCCGAAAATTAGTATCAATGAATTTTATTGTGCTGACTTGAAGGCAGTTGGATTATGTTCTTGCCCTAGTTCAAACCGATGAAATTATTGAATTAAAAAAAAAAAAAAATTGAAGCCAAAAAAATCGTGACATTTATAAAAAACAGCGAAAATAAAAAACTGTTCGAGAATAAAATTGTTCACTCAAGAGTCAATGTTAAGACTCGTTGTATTTTTAAAAAAGGAAATTATGCACCGTTGTATAATCATGTTGATTCGATAATAATATCGTTGATAATATAAAGATTGTTGTCGAGCTCATTATTCACGTGTTACATTGTGGGGCTTGCTTTTATCTGGCTTTTTCTCAAACCAAAGCCTTGATTTTCGGCCGGTCCCTTTGAGCTTGATTGGCAGTCCTGTTCTAGTCGTATTACTTCTACACGCTAATTCCAAACGAACTTGGCTCGTATTGACTCAAATGGCGGTAATACAACAGTGCTAACTTATCTAATGAAGGTGTTTACTTTTCAACTCCCTGTGTTTCGCCCCAACTTTCCTTCTGTCTGCCAATACCACTCAAATAGTATCGAGTTTCGTGACTTGTATATATTTATTAATCAATTTCCCCTCCCTTTCCTATCGAACACAAGTTTCTTTTGTTTATCAATAAGCAAACATTTCATCAGATAAACAAACATTAACTTACCATTGTTTCCATGAAATACGCATTATCCCAGATGTCCTTAATATCACTCGTAATAACGTCATAGAACTCCATTTTTGTTGCTTCGTCCAGTACCTCCGACGGTGGATGTTCTTCCATATGCTGTTAGTTAGATTAGATGTGTTTCAATCAGTTAGAAGTTCTAAGGAGAACAAAAGAACGTTATTAATTAATACAATCCAAACAATTGTAGTAGAATATGATGGGACAGAAAACCCTGACCAGAGCAATCACTACTGAATTGGTCTTTCGGTACCAGCATAATCTCGCGATCATAAATTGTATTATTTACACTGCAACAATAACCTGACCGGGTGTGATCAATCATTTCGCTCATAAAATTTATTTGCCTTGTATGTGAATTTAAAAAGTTTTTTTTTTTTTTCTATTCTTTCAAGACTTTCTGATAGGAGCTATAAATTGGTACTTCTGACGTTAACTTCTGCATTCTGGAAAGACCTTCATCGAAACAAGGCAACGGTATATGACAGGTACTTATTGGAATGTAACAACAAGTGTATGTTAAAACGTTTCTTTTTTCTTTTCAGTATTGAGATAAGTTCGATTCTCTTTTCATTCATTAATGTTTTGTTTAATTGTAATTGTAATAGGCTATCTGACCCCAATTCTTGACACCAAAAGGTACGACAAAAAACAACTGCATGTGACAGTTGCGAAAACCGCAATTGCTTCTCAAAACCACAATTGTAATATATTTGATTCGACGTTTGACTTGGAGAGGACCGGCGAAGACTTTCAAGCTTGGGCATGTGAGCGTATGCGGGACAGAAACTCTATGCCTTTCGAGGTTCTTCGAAACCGGCATAATGACCCTTACTATGTTATGTTTTACCCGAATTCATTGGTCGCTATACCTTTTTTTTTCTTCACTCATATTATACCGTTAAATGAACTGAATTCGTTCAATATCAAATTACAATCGGCTGCATTATTTATTTCCCATCGTCTGGCGCATGCACAATCCTAATCATTTTTCTATATCAAAATTCAAAGCGCGACATAACAAATAAAAATCAAACACAATTTCTTATTTGCATAAAAAGTTGTCTTTCGTTTCGTTTGGTTATTATTTCTTCCTTTTTTTCTTTTCTTTTCTTTCAATGGAAATTAAAAGGAAGTTTATGACGACGAGATTGAAATAACGAATATAAAAATAACAGAAATGTACCAGTGCAGTTGAATCTACGCGACGATAAAAACGCGAACGTTTCTAATGAGATTTATCAGTTTATCAGTTTGCTTTCTCGCGATAAACCCGTTTATCTGGCATTTTAAACAAATTTCCAAAGTGACCTGGCCCGTAGGATGAGCTTGCACGAAACAAGGAAAGAAAAAAAGATACGGTCTCAGTCTCATGACTTGACACCTTCCCGTCGCCCTTCCCACACTTTTCCTACCTCGGATGCAGCTCACGGTCGGCATTCTGGTTTTCCTTTACCTTGATTTTTCCACCGTCAGGTTTTATCTCTCGTTTAACTTGGTGATAAATCCTAAAGAAAGAAAGCACTAGAGTCGAGAAAATCAATCAACTCCGAAACCAAAATTTTGAGATGCTCCAAAGATAAGAAAAAATAACCGCTGATAAAAATTTGCAGAAAAAAAGGAACACGAGAAAAAAAAAATCGTCGTAAAATCTCTCTCTCCTGAGTCTTTTGGAATTATGGTAATTTATTGGTTGAAAGCTTTTACGATTCATTAGTTTGATAGTTTAGGTTCCTTATTTTTTTTCTTGTTCTTTTTTTCTTTCGATCGAGAAGGATTCCTGTCGTAAATCACAGGTCAGTGTACGGGGACGTTCATGTTTATTCGAGTAAACGTCCAAGTGTGAATGGCGAGTCCAACTGTTTACGTTCTTAAATCAATAATCAGCTCGGATCGTACGTTAAATAGTTCGCAAAGGCGCGTTAGCACGTTTCATCAATGGCAAGTTGGCTGCCAACATGAATGCCCAAAATCAACAGCAAATTGTGCAACGAGATCGTTTCGTTTCGTCGTATAATTCGCTGATAGACTCGAGATAAAAGGAACCAACTTTCTCCTATTTCGTTTGACTGAGATATGAAATTTACAGTTACGAGCTTTAACATTCCCGGTATTTACTTGATAAAGAAATGCTTGACAATAGATAATGCTGGATTAACACCTCATGACAAACAAACTGAAACGAAAGTGAATCGAGAAGATGGAGGAAAAATAAAAAATAATATGCGACTCCGAAAAACAGATAGAACTTTTGATGGTTGATTGTGCAACGCGCTTAGCAATGTTTTTTCTTGTAAGTATATACGAAACAGAATTACCTTCTTCGCGTGCGATAATTTTTAATAAGCAAAAATCTTATGCAACCAAACGGGGAGTTTTATTTATAAATTTTGATGTGCTGCGAAGCGGTTGTTCAATGAACGAAAATAAGTCTTTTGAATCCAAGTGGAATTACATAAATTGAGTATTAAACAATTATCAAATGTTGTGATAATATGTTTTTAAGGAAGATAAAAATGATATTAAGAATAACAAATTGAAATTGAAATAGTTTGAAAATATATATAGTTAATGGGACTGTTTTTTTTTATGACGATTATGTATTTTTAATCAAACGCGATAAAAGGCACGTAACGCCTGTGTTTGTTGTTAAATTATTCGACTATGTTTTAATCAAATACCGTCGACCCAATAAACTCGAAAAAATTGAAATTCACTTGGTTTCACTCGTCTTGAAATATGGGGGAGAGAGAGAGAAAGAGGGAGAAAAAGTGCGGCGATAAGCGCACAAGTGCGATTAACAGTATCTCGGGCGTAATGAAAGTTTGAGGATCTGTTTGGTGCGACTGCTGAATGAACATACGTGACAATAACTGTTTGATAAGGCGCCTTGATAACATTCTCGCATATGTCACAGCTATAATCGGTTTTATTTGCCGTTATGTAAGAAATTTGTATAGGTTTTGTGTGTTTATTATTTTGATACACTTTGCTTGCATGCACACAAAATCGTCTCTCTTTTTAACATGAGTCTCACTTTTTATGTCTCTCGCTGAGATGAAATCTATCGTTGATAGTATGAGTTTGAGTATTTCTCGCTTATCTCTAATATATGCAAAACGATAAGCAACAACATATTAGAACTGTCGGACTTGTACCAAAATTAATGCCTCTTTTTCACAAACAAATGTGAAATATGGATCAGCGCAAATTTTTCAAAAGTCAACATACCAATTTGAAATGCGCATTAAAAATTCGAAATAACATAAAATTGAAAAAACAAAAAAGAAAATAATTATAACACTCAGTATCAGAAATAATAATGCACGTCCATTTGTGACTGATAAGAAATATAAAAACTTTTTTTAATGAATCACATAATGGAAGTTTGTTCTTGTTGTTTTTTCATTATCTCGGTCGTAGAAAAATGTCGTAGAAATAGAAACGAGTGCAAGTGCACGGCTCGTACTGGCGCAACCGATGTAAATGCAACTGCAAGTTGCATGCATATGTTAAAGGCGCGTGGTGCACGTGGGTACCGCGCAACCTAACATACGTTCATGAATGAAACTACATCTGTCACATAAAATAGTGTCAATGAGTGACAAGTCGCACACAGACCGAATCACCGGACCATTATTTCACAACCAGAAGACAAATTTCAACTCGGATGGTCAATGAAATAGCGATTCGATTCAACGCCCTGAGAACCGGAACAGTCGCACAATCGATGAGCCGTTGCGGCATGCCGGCTTGATGCTTTTTCCCCGAAGTTTCTGTCACTTTTCGCTCGCACTGCAATGTTAATTCGATCGATTGCACCGTTGCACTTATTCTGCCGGATGGTGCTCCGAAATTTGGAGCACCCGATTTCGGAGCACGCGAACGAAATTTCGTAACAAAAAGGTGATACAAAGTTTACAGAAAACGTCCTGAATAATTTTTTTCACTTCGCTGTCAGGATTTGCGACGAGTTGTTTTGACGTTTGGAAAGTTTGATCACAGCCGGTCTGTTTTTATGGGGGTCGGAAAAATTCTGGAGCACTTGAGAGAACGTGGTGTAAGACAGCAGAGGGTACTTACAAGATTGTTCGGTTGGTCACAGGACGATTGATGTCGCGAGGACGAAACGTATGTTGGGATACGAGGGGACACGTGCCTGCGGAATGCGCGAGTGAATCAACAGGCGGGCCTCCGCGGTTGCGGTACCGTTACTCGCGAGTGCGCACCGTCCAATTGCACTGCAAATAAAGCACACAAGTGGTCGCACAGGAGCGTCGTTGTTTGGGACGGTGGTGCACGAACCGACAGCCGTGCGTCTGGCCAAGGATGATTGTCAAAATGCTAGCGGCCAATCGACGTTGAATCGATCGAAGCCAACACCCGGCGTTCTTGAGGCGTTGCTTAGCGCGCCCTCTCTGCACGCGCCTAGCAATTGACGTTACTGAAGAAGCGGCGTGCTGTCGCGCGCGAAGTCACACTCGCACTGTGCCGACGAGAGTTTCCACCAACCACGGCGAACCACCTGTTACCCGGGACTTATCGCGTTCCGCGGCCGGATGCGCGCGCACCCCTCTGGAACTTGACTTTGCATTTGCATCATTCGATGGGAAATGGGCATTCATGTTATTCCTCATGCTTTGTAGTCGACGATTGCATAACGGGCGGCTGTAAAAAAAGGATCCTCGTTCCTCCTATTCGCTCACAGATTCCTGTCCCCGCGCACTCCGAGAATTCCACCGGTGCCTGTCCTCGCTTCTGAAACAATTTTTCGAACTTTAGTCTCTCAATCAGCGTTACAATTCTTTTCAACACTTTTTTTATTCCTACAGCTACAGTTTTTTTCAGCAGTTTTGCAAATGCTCGTCGTCTTGTTTGTCTCTTTTAGTTTCTTATCATAATTCAGTCTTCAAATTATTGACCATTGAAAATGACTTGTTTAAAGCAACGCTCAAACTTTGTCCCGAGGTTTTTCAAACAATGTTAGTATTTAATTTAAAGGGAAAATGAATTCACTCTTAATAGGAAATATCATTCTTTGAATTGTTATTCTCACAGTACTTATTCATAGCCTATTTTTATATACGGCGAACTTGAATTTTCATTCCTGTTAATGAGGTTTTCAAGTTATTTAAACGAGCGAGTGTTAATTGTTAAAGAAAATACGTAATATTAAAGTGGGGTATTAAAAATAGAAACATTTAAAGTTGGAAAGAAAGTGTTCTTAAAATATTTTAAAAGCAAACTTTATACAATGTTGTTTAATTTAATTAAAAGTGTTGTTTAATTAATGAAAAATAAGTAAATAATTGTTTTCGAAAGATCGAAGGTGATGATTGCTTCGTGTTTCAAAATAAAAAGTCATCTCAATTAATGGCCGTCCGAATGATCATTTGATAATGACATTAGCTCGTTAACAATATAGAATTTTCGTGAACTTGCATTAATGGCAAACGGTACATAAATTGAAAGAAATAACTTGGAAGGTTTTACAGTGTTTACGCTGGAACGCGGAGACATTGGCTTTTATAAGGTCACTGAGCTGTTGTAAAAAAGAAAAATCTTAATTTATCATCCGCAGTGATTTTCCGGATTTAAACTCAATCATCAATTCATAATAAAATCGTCACTGAAATGTTGTAAATTGCGAATATAAATTGTCCCAGCACTTTTTTTGCAATAATATTCTCAACTTTCTCATTCGAATTAAAATTTTAATTGAATCAAGTAACATTTTCTGTTACCTCTATATTTCCTTGGACATTTTTAATGAATTTTCAGTCATCGAAAACTATTAATCTAAACATCCCATCAACCCAAAGGCTAATCAAAATTTAAAATCAACCCCTTAAAGTTGTTCTTGCATGATTGATTGTTTGACTAGTCGAAATTGCTCTCGGTCTTGGAGAAACCTTAGCTTCTTGACCTGTCAAATCCCAGTTCGTATTTTTTCATGTCACTTCTTATTTTGTTTTCCTCTGGCTTCTAAGGTTGAGAAAAATGCCGAGTCTTCTCATCGTCCCTTTCACTTGAGTCATCCCTAAATGCATTCCTTTTCACCTTCCTATCTCTGCAGTCATTTTGAACGTTAAAAAAACTCTAAATCAACTCTATGCCCCATGAAAAAACATCATAAACTGCGAGACAATCGTTCCTTTCTTAACCTTTACTTTATTACTACTTTTATTATTATTTCTTTTTTTCATACTCTCAAAATATACAATTATAACTAAAACGTACGTTTCATACAGAAAAATATTTAGCCTTTTGAGTGCGTTAATATATATTTTTTGCTCAAAAAAGATATTCAAAGTTTGTACGTTGTTCGACTTTCACCTGAACAGTCTTAAAGTTGGATACGATTAAGCCCGTATTTTTTATTCCACGAACACATCTCAATCGCAATGTTCCACTTTGATTAATCTATTTTTGTCCAAAAAATAGTTAGTGTTTAAATTTTCAAAATATATTATTTAATTGTTATTTCAAATTGTCTGATAAATCAATTTGTTTTCAATTTTAATGTATCGTATTTTTAAAGCATTTGTAATGAATTTACAGTTATGAAAAAAAGGGTCGTGGATATGATTTCAAATTTTCAAATGAACAATATTTATTGTCCCATAGCTCTAACTAATGGAGCATTTTAAATAAGGTAATTTGAGTGGCGCTCATTTAGGTACGCTTTTTCTAAAACAATTAGAATTTAAAACAAGTGGTATTTTATGACTATCTTCACTACCTCAATCATGTCAAGGCACCTATCCTCGCATTCTACCTGATTCCCTCAGGTGAATATTGAAATGGGACACAAACATTTTCTGTAAACAAGTGATACAATAAATATTTGAAAAGTTAACGATCAACATCCCTCGAGGGTGAAATTCAAATTAAGCGAAGACTGAATTATGAACACTAAAAACATTGTCTGGAACAGGTTTTAAAGAGAAATTTTTGTCAGTCAGCTTGGTTTTAGGTAATTGTTTCGAATTCATAATTTTTTTATTACCTAACTTTTGAATTAAACCTAATTAAAAACCGAAAACAGATCATTTTTCATTTTGAACTCTTTTTATCATTCATCCAATTAATTTGTTTTTATCATGTTTTTGATTTTAATTTCATTCAAATGTAATTATCATTTGAATAAATGATTAATCATCAATTTGATTACTGAAATTTGATTTTAGAAAATTTTTGACATTATTAAAAAAAGGTTTTGAATGAGCTAAACAAAATCATTGAAAATAACCTGTTTAATGCATGGAGCGTTTGTGTGATTCATTCTCCTGGAGACCATCATGTAACTTTTACATTGGCTCACGCTACCATGTTATCCAGTTGCGTTCAGTCTGGTGAATGAGCGTTAGTTGGTGTTAGTCAGCGAGCTAAATGTGTTTGTGGAGTCTTTAATATTTAACCCCAAGTGTAATTATAGTGTACATCAAATCTTTCACCATGTTGAAAAATTTGTTTATGGTGATTCTCGTCTTCTACTTGGCTCGAACAGGTGAAAAATCGTCTCCGAAATACCTCTAAGTAGGGCGTGGCGTCCAACTTCGTAAATTCGAATCTGAAAGCAAACGTTACACAAAATTGCATTTTTTTCATAACTGAAATAAAAATAATTGATCCCAAATTAAGAGGTTTACAAATTCAATTCAATTTTATTATAATTTTAATGACCAGATAACTCGAGATTTAAATTACACTTATTATTCAAACACAAAAAACAAACATAAAAAGGTGCTTTTTTTAGCTTATTGCTAATTTTGAAAGAAAAGTGTACAACAATTTTTGTTCGACCTGATATGCAATTTTGAAGTACTGAATGAAAAAAACTTTTGAATGATGAGATAATGTTGATAATTTGATATTAAACAATCTAACCTATCTTACGCGCATTTTAGCTGACAGTTTAAGATGCTACAGATGCCATAGCAATCAACCTGGCTGCGGCACACCTTTGAATTGGCTTTGGTACTGGGGAGTAGTGTGTCCGGAATATGACGACAAATGTGTAAAAATTATTGAAAGAAAAGGAGGTAAAACATTTTCAGTTCCCAAACAAAATATAATTTTGTATTAAATAAATATTAATGTCAATTTTTTCAGATTTAAAAAATGTTCTTCTGTAACAACAAAATTTAAATTAATTATAAAACGAATAAAATTTAATTGAAAAATTCAATTTGAATTTCTAATAAGAAATGAAAATTTAAAATGATATAAACAATATTTTTATCTTACAGTTGAGACTGTTATAACTCGGGAATGTTTGAGCACTTTGCGAAGCTTCAGAACGGATATACCTGCGGATCATTACGAAGGATGTCGTCCTGCTGCAAAGGACGTTCGCTTGGGACATTACGTGAACAACACCATCAAAGAACTAGACATCCACCGGGATTATTACGACGAGGTCACATGGTGCTTCTGTTACTTTGACGACCGGTGCAACGGCTCCACGCAAATTACAATTTCTGCTTTGCTGATAACGCTCGCTGTGTTTTTCAATCTTTCAACTTCTTGAACGTTTGAAAAACCTAGAATAACAAAGAAACAAGACCACAAAAACAATTATATACGATTGAAAATGAATAACAACAGTTGACACGAAACAATTGTTTGCTGTTGGAAAGAAAAAAAAAAGAAAAAGAATCAGATCTCAAAAAAGGGAATGAAATTATTAAACTTTTGCAAATTCAAAAAAGATAAAATTAGTTTGCAAATAAAAGGAAACATTAAAAGAATCTCAGAATATTTTGTGATCTAAAAAAACTTGAAACGTATCCGTCCAACATTTACTGTGGATAATGTTTATTACATATTGTTTAATGATATTTTGATACAATATTTTATACCCTTTTGTAAATAGTATAGGTAGTTATGATAACTAAATGTCCTTTTTTGATCATCGTTATTGTCGTACCATTAGAAAATGATAAGTTAAAGCAATGTTCATGATTAAGCTGTAAATAAATAACTGTACACATCGTAAAAATTGTTATTTCAAAAACACGTTCTCGAGAGATAAAATCTATAGAATAGACAACAGAAGATCGAAAATAAATAATAATGATTATTATTATTGTTAGGAAATTGTTTTTTTTTGCGACTTTCATGCCGCGGTATTTCCCACTTTGTTTGTCGTAAAAAATTTGCACGCTTGTCTTCTACTTCGAGCTACCATCATTGCAAAAAACGGTGTAAAATAGACTATGCTAAAAACTACGGCACAAATCTGTGTTCCATCAAGTATGACATGTCAATTTTGATTACATTTTTGAATCAATTATGAAATCACAATGATGATTTTTTTTGTTACAAGCTACAATTTGAGATTGCATAGAAACAAATTGATAGTTATGATGCTTTACATTTACAAAATAAAAGCGACTACAGATGATGAACATCAGGATGTATAACTGATAACTAAACAAATAAAAACCTATCTTTAAGTAATCGCAAAATTGACACAGTTTTGCTCTCAAGAAACTTCTTTCCTTCTTTATACAACGCTACGTTTGTTACAGTCCGACAAAACTTAGCCTCAACGTAGATATAAAACCTGTGCTTAAAAATATGTTGATATAGGTATACAAACTATGGATTACTTTGACAGTAGTCGCACTCACATCACAGTTTCACGTCTGTCTTTGGAAGTTTGGATATGATTATGTGCCAATTTCAAACCTTCGAACCTCATCTGTACGAGAACAACAACGAAATCTCAACTACACGTACATCCTCTTACATCCCTTAAAACAACTTAATGCGGATATGAATTGCGAACTCGCGGTTTCCAGTTATATTTATTTGTACAGAGTTGAGAAAACTTATATTAAATATATAAACATTGTCGACATGTTTAGGCCATTGAACAGTTCATGAAAACAAGATGGTTCTTTAAACATGTATAACGCCGATAAAGAACTTTCCAATTCGCACGGTATATTCGACGGTCATCAATTATGCACATTAAGAAACTTGAACAAAACGAATTACTGCGGTTTTGATATACTCGTGGTTCACTTTCGAAGCTGAACAAGCATGGCAAAGTTGATCTGCTCACAGCATGCCGAAGCCTTTCGAATAATTTATCGCTTTTAACAGTCGGTCTTGAAGCTTCTCTATTGTACTGTACTCCGGTAAAAGTAACACATTAAAACAGGTGTGAGCTATAGGTAACCTATAATTTAATAAATAATTAGCTCATCGATTGATTTTTCAACTTATAATAATATTTTTTCAATGTTATCTTCTCATTTGAATTTTTTGCTTTTATATTCTTATTGTACTTTTACATACCTGTCAGAGTCAGGTCCATGACGAGCAATAACCATTTTCAGTCGCGAAAGTCCTCCGACAGGGACTCTATCACTACCGGTGGTGAATTGCAATAGTCTGCGCTGGCTCTCTGGTGGCAAAGAATGTGCAACGCGCCAAAAGTTTCTGATAGCTTCGCTTTCAACCGTATATCCGCCCTCATATTCTGTAGCAGCCTCGAGCTCGGCGAAATCAAATATTTTACTTCCACATACCAACTGTTAACAGTCATTAAATATTCTCAATTAAAATAGTTCGAATTTGAATTGAAAATAAAATTAATTCCATCTTAATTACCTGCTCAATCTCTTCAGGTCTGAACAGAAGACCTAGCGGGCTTTCGTCAGTGACCATTTGAAAACCACGTCTAAAAGCTTTGAATTGCCTTTCCACGGATTTGTTTAGCAAAAAGTCAGCGTAAAGATCCGCGAATTCCCTTCTGTTTTCCTTAGTTACATAAATCTCGTCTCCATTCTCTTTCAGTTCGTGGAACAGAACGTTTCCAAAAACATCTCTGAAAGGAAAAATCGTTTGTTTACCATCACGTTTGGAATTTGAAGAAACACGTCCGTTGCGCGAGAAACATACTTATAGCCAACATTGAATGTTTGCATAAATGTCTCTGCCATGTCATCGCCATCATATTCTAACATCTCCATGATTGTGCGATGAAGAGCTGGACTCCAGTCTTCCAAGTCTGCGAAGCATCCTTTTTTTCCAAGCAATTTTCTGTAAACCACCATAGGGAACCGGACGTCCAAAATAACATTGTTATAAATAGCCAAGCCCAGCACTACTCCGATTAAAGTAAACTGTGCGTCACTTTCGAATGAGGTTGGATTAAACCATGTTGTTTGAGTATCGTCCTAAAAATGTTTTCAATTAAAATGGTTAAATTGTTTTAAAATCATTTGTTAATAAATAATTACATCGTTCATTACCTGAGTAGTAAACATGCCATAGTCTGGATTAAAAATCTCTTCAACGACTAATTGGAAGAATTCTTTAGAAACACCCCCCTCGTCTACACCTTGTTCACCTTCGAACTCAACTACTAGTTGCTTTTTCAAATCAGTCGGGTTTTCTGTAGCTACTATTTCTAGTTCAACTAGTGCATCGTCTATCAAGTGATCTCTTCGTACCTAAAAAGAAGAAACAAAGTTGAATCAAAAAGTCTATAACAAATATATAACATACATAAATATATAACAGTCTATAACAAATTACAATTCTTATTTACCTTTAGTCTAAGATATGGATTAGTTGGTTGACCAACAACAGTTTGTAGAAAACTCATGCGTCGCTCACTGTACATCCTGATTCGATTATCATAATAAAGCCCAAGACTTTTCGTTGCCGGCGTAAGAATAAAAGCGTAATTCATGAAACTAAATTTTTTTGGCTGCTCGCTTTTATAATACGCAAAGTCTTTGTCCATCTCAACCGCGTCGCTGAGTGGTTCATTATAAAAATCAGTGAAAGGTATAAAAGGTTTGCGAGCTTCTAGAGAACGATATGCTAAGTTCCAAAGCCAAAGGGTCCTACAAAGTTCAACATTATTTTATTATTATCTTTCTTCTAATAAAAAGTAACATAAATTAAAAAAGATGGAAAGAAAGTTTTCATAATTACTTGAATAATCTGAGAAGTTCTCAGCGTAGTCTTATCCTCGCTGGTATTCATATCAATATCTTCATCCTGATTAGTATCCGGTTCGTCAACTTCTCCTGCAAGGATGCTCGCATAATACAACATTTTCATGATTTTAGTCGGTGCTGTGATTGTGTCAGCATCTTGCACGCAGTAATCTCTCGTAAATGTGCCACTGATGACCTACATAGAATGGCAATCGAATATGAATACCAATTAGTATTCTCAGCAAGTCGGAATTAAGGTGATAATAGTTAACAATCAATTACAACCTTGACAGTGATGAGCTGCTGGAGAGTCTGAAGTAGGTGCTGCAGTAAGGGTTTGCAATGACGAGCCCATATTCTTGCCAGTTTCGCCTGAGCAGATACTGGCAAGCAGCTTGCGGCTTTGCATAACATGTGCAATGCTAATTCTAAATACTCGCTACTTCCTAACACAGGGATCTCAAATACAATGAGGAACACGTTCAACAAACTGTCAGTACTGTCAGACGGCGAAATTCCAAACACTCGGAGATCTAATTCGATATTGTCTGCCAATGTGACTAGAGCATGAGCTAAAGCAGACTCGAAAGCTTCGCCTAAAATATCAAACGTAAACAATTATAATCATTTATCCAAATTTACCATTTTCCTTTGTACCAGTGAATATTCAACATAATACACATATTTAACATAATAAACTTTTTACCAGGTAAAGACCACAGAGTACCAAAAGCTCTGCGAACAGCTTGCAAATCGACACTCGTGTCGTCAGGGTGTGAAATTACAGGTGTAGGATCTCTACTGTCCTCTTCCTTGTCTTCGCCTTGCAGAGACCTAACGGCTTCCTTGTTGAGGTCCCCCGGTGGTCCCAATAGCGCCGGTGCCCTATTGAGCAACGCGGTCAAAGGCGAGTCATTTTTGTCAGTTTTTTGGAAACTACGGCGCAGAGCTTCCGACGATGAAAAAACTTCCCCAAGAGTGCGTATCAACAGTGAATAAGAGCCCTCGGATTTGCATCTGCTTATTATGTCAAGGAGTTTGGCTTCTGTCAGATAAGGGACCGGCTTTCCTACAAGTAAAATATATCAAAATTTTGTTCATTCATCTGTAAAGAATACTAATCATATAGATCAAACATAATATCAGCCTTTAAAATGTTTCTAAATATTATCAGTTCAAAAATTTTTCTAAACTGATATGCAGAACGTAAAATATATCCATTTACAGACTACTCAGATACTTAACAGATTATGAAAATTAAAATCACATAAATACCTTCGACAGGACATGTTGGATTGACAGTTTTTGCAGGTAAACTTTTTGCTAATGATGCAGGTCCCGGTTCAATTGTAGTTCTGGCAATTTTTGTCGGCTGAATGCCATCGCACAGTCTTGCCTCTTGTGAAAAAAGCTGAATCGCTTGTGCCGCAGCTTGATTTGGTGTCAAATTTGTAATCTACAAAATGTCGAACAGATTAGATGCCAAGTTATAAATTTACTTCACAACGTAAAAGAGGGAAAAATTGCTATTACTTTTCCACTGGATGCACAGTTTTGGTTATCACATTGCGGATTTCCACATCCATCCGTAAGTTGATAGAAGTAACGTTCAATTAATTTTTTTGCCGCAGCTCGCTTCATATCGCTACAAGGACTTTCTGCGCCTACCCTGAAAGGAAACAAACGCATATTAATAATAATAAAAATCGTTAAGCATCCTTTAATAAAAAAAAAAATAAAAACTCACATCTTTGTTCAGTTAGGCAAACAATTGGAAAACCACGTCAAATAAAACCAGAATGCTTTTCATTCGAATCTCGTCATCTTTGACAATTTAAAACTTTGTTCAATTTGATTTCAACTTTGTTTCTTTTTGTTCAACAATTTAGGTTAACTTTTTGTTACTCATTATTTTTAATTATATAACAAACGATCTTTGCAAAAACGCTGTTGCACCTTCGCGACTCCAACAACGAATAAGTGACTTGGTTAAATCGAACGTCAACAAAGCATTCATAAATAGCTTGCGATGACTATAGGATAATGTAGAGGTTTTCTGTCTGCACCAAAAATAAACAACTCGCTTTTTCACCAACAAAAAAGTATCTTCAAACTGGTGGTCGTTGATTCAAAAGATCTATCTTGAGGCTGAAGATTTTTTGTCGCACAAAACACTTCTTACCTGGAAGAGAGATGTTCCCCAGGGTCCCCTTGGCCCTTGGTGCTCATAGAACGCAAATCGTAAAAATTTTGCCGTTTGCTTTGCTTCGCACTGAATTGACCAACCTGTCAAATTGTGTCACCTGGCTCAAACTGTTTACATGCGACTGCGACGTTAGAATGACCTGTGCGAAAAACGTGGTTTGCTCGTGAGCATGAGCTTCCGATCGGACATCGCTGAACGAATACGTAGCTTTTCTCACTCACACACACACGCACGCCACCGCCGACTACTTACGTTAGACCTGAGCGTGTGTCTGCGGCCACACAAAAGGATCGACAGATCGACACACACCGCGACTCTCCGCGACCCTCTCGCTCTCGAACAGCTGATCACGCACAATCAACTCGAACGCTCACAAAGTTGAGGTTAATTTTGTAGCGTGACGCAGCTCGATTCGCTCGGTTTCATCCAATTGGATCAGATTTTAATTTTATACCGTCGTTTTTTATTAAAAAAATAATAACGAATCTGACTTTTCGCAAAATAAGTAGCTGCGCAGATGCGCGCGCTGTGTGGATAATCGACTTGTAGGTGCCGCCATCGCTCGGAAGGTGGCGCCACCTGCCAACACACCGCGACCGCCCCTTTGCTTTCTTTTATTTTTTATTATTTTCAATTGTTGGTTTGATTGAAAATGAAAATTGAAATCCAATATACTTATTGTATGATAGAAATTTTTTTGTATATATTTGGAACAAAAAATAAATGATTTCTATGTATAATTTAATTTTATTACAGTTGAAACAAAACATACATTTTTATTTCAAAATATAAAGTTTAATACTGGAATAAACACTGGATGCAAAAATTTCATCTGAAGACGATGCAAAAATAATAAGTTAGACAACTTGACAAGTGTCCGTTTGCGATTTAGGTAGAACTTCACCCCTTTGTTGTCTATGTATGAACGCACGGGTGTGTGCGTTTTCTAAAATGTTAAGAATTTGGAAACGTGACGTCACAAGCACACAACTGTGCGTGTATATACATAAATAACAAAAGGGCGGAGTTTTACCCAAATCGCAAGTTTGGCCATATGCAATTTTCGCTCTCCATTTTTCTTACAATAATCGGTCTTTATTTCTATCAGTGTGAGAAATAAGTGATTTGTATGGAAAAAAGTCGTCTGTTACACAAATTAATTGGCTTGCATTTGTTTTTACTTGTCATAATTTCATTCACTTATCGCAATGATCTTTTTGAAAGATATTACAAAATAAACCAGTATCGTCATTTTATTATTGGGGATTGATTCAATTATTGAAAATATAAATAAATATATTCAAGTGTTTCAGTAAATAATTTTTGGTTTGCCTAACAAACTCATCGATGGCAGTAAAAAATACAACACTGATTCAAAGTTTCAAAACAAAACAAGAAGATAGGTTAATCATGAGTCAGCTATGGTAGTTCTCTTTCCTAAAATCAGTCTAAATATAGAGTCAAAATATAAAAGTATATAATTATAATGAATACTTTTATCGAATCAGAAATAAATCTAGTACGTAGATGTAACACTTTTACAGTTGAGGGGATGAACTAGAATATTTCTTATCGCTAATAAGTAATCCCAACTTCTGTAAAGCCTGTAGATTCTTTGACCAGTGCGAGCTCCAAAATAACTCGTCCTTCCTTGTACCGTTGTGCTTCATCCTTCGCAAATTCGTACGCCCAACCAAGCATCGTATCACAGTATTTGCAACTGACGTCGCGCACAAAGTGCTTCCCTGTTATCATATCTCTTTTCTCTGCTTTGCTGCTAAAAATGTAACCTTATAATTTTCTATCATTTCCAAAACCACGAAAACAGATGTGTCAAAGATATTTCCAAACAATCAGATACTGACACCGAATACAAAAAAAAGTAATAAAACAATTATTTCAGTTGAAAATTTTCATCTTAATCAAAACGTTGCAAAAATTTATTGATTTTGTCAAGGAGAGTATATAACCAATGCAAAATAGCTAACGACGCAAATCTCACCTATAATTGAGGTTGACGACTTTGTCAAATAAAAACGCCCTTCCGGATTGCGAGGTAAAACTTGTGCTAATCAGCTGACTCCTGTTTGTTAAATTTTTGTCACAATTTGCACACGAAAACAATCGCATACCACCCATGTGTTCAACAAATTTCACGCCCATTGTCAATTGTTTCTTATTTATCTTTATGCAAATGCATAAACTTTTTTAATATCTTTTATAGATTACTTTGCGATGGGAAATGACAGTTGTCAGGAAAAGCTTTGTCCTCGAATGTCAAATTCACAGCTGATGTTGGGGGTTATCCATTAAGCTCATATACGAGCTTTGCTCCTCTTCAATGGGAGGGAACTAGTGGAACATGAAACATGCAAGCGCTAATCCAGGTGGCACCACATGGTCCTGATTTTTTCCCCGAAGTTTAAATGCATTTTTAAATTTCAAATTTGTAAATTTTCATAAGCAAGAACAATGCATTGTTATTCATTTTAAGACAACATCACAACTTGAAGTGACACAGGATTTAAAGAGGTAATAAGAAACAAAAAAAAAAAGTTAAATTAAAAAAACACGTTATTAAAAAAAAAAAAAGTATTTTCCATATTTTATTCAAAAATAAGATCTCAAGTCTTTTAATACAAACAGTGAAAAGTAATTGAAATTGGTTTTACAATATTTTGGTGGCCTTCATAAATTATTTATTTTTGCCCCTCTGTATGCCCTACACATTTTAAAATTTGTATTGATTAATTTTATTAATATCAAATATAACAATATAAATTTAATAATTTCACGATAATTTTAAAAGTAACAACTGATTTTAAAATGTTAATAACAACGAAATGCAAACACTTTCTTTATAAAATTCATTTGAAGTTCAGTTCGGTAATAAAGTTTTGGTAATGAATTTTGTAGGAAATGATTTTATATTTTAATCGGCGGATATGAGTCGATAAAATCTTGAATGATTGGAGCAACAACCGTAGGATTGTTAAGATGTACGTGATGGGTTCCCTCGACCTTCATAAACTGAAAGTTGGAAGACCCTTTTTCAATCTCGTCCAAAATGGTTTCGTAGCTGTTTTTGTAGTCAATTTGTATTCCATTGGAAGCTCTGATATTCAGGTATCCACATCTGATTTTTTTTGCATATTCCATACACAATTCCATATTCGGATATGACAGACCATTTACCTGCAACGTTCCCAATCAATAAACATCATGCCAATAAATGAATTCAAAATAAATAAAACGAAAGAAATAGCAATCATACCATTAATCTTGGATCAAAACTTAAAGTATAAATTTGTTTGTTCTTGTCCACTAATTTCAAGCCCCTATTCATCATTATCTCGACGCTTTTCCTAGTCATGCTGCCAAAATAACTTTTTTCCATTGTTTCAATTATTTTTTCATACGGCCCTCTAGGATTTGTTTTCTCGTAATAATTGCTGAGAAATCGGTCGCTCTGTTGAGCCAAACACGGCAGTATTTGCGACATATATCTTACTACTGGACTAGCAATATCTAAACTGATAAAGAATTCGACTTCGTCCGAATAAGTCCCAGCGTACAAAAACGAAATGGCTCCTCCCAAAGAATGTCCCATCAGCCTCACCTTAAACAAATGTCACTTTTGCAAAATGTTTTAAAATAACAACAGTAAAATTTGTACACGGAGAAAAAACATGTTATAAAAATTACTATAACATATTGTAACCCAGACATATTTTACACATCTTGTAAATTATCCTTTAAACTTATTAGATTTTTTATTATAATTACAGTAAAATTTACAATATCATGTAGTAAAAATGATTAGAAAATTATATTTAAATTTGTCAAAATCTACACCATGTATCGCGATTACAATAAGTTATAGTTATTTTATTAATAAGTTTAATAATTAATATAATATGTTTTTTCTGCGTGTATGCTTCTTTTCGTCTTTCATTTTACCTTTGACCATTTATAATGTTTGACGATTCTGCGAATATTAAGGAGTCCATCCCAAAAGCTGTAATAATACATCCCTTCAGGAAGATAAGAGGAAAGTCCATGTCCTGGAAAATCGACGGCTAGAATTGAAGTCTGCGAAGAAACAAGCTGGGGCGCAAGAGTGTCGAAGGTCCCGCAGTTGTCCTGCCAGCCATGCGTCGCCAGTATTGGCTGAACATCCTTCGGTCCCCACCACTTGCCTGCAATGCAATTTTGCAATTATAATATTACAAAGCATTACGAAGCATAACATTTAAAAAACATTATTTGAAGTATCATAAATATTTGATTAGCTATTTTAGATAATAAAGCAATTCAATTTACCACTGATGTGACCCCATGGTACTGGGATTTTCACTTCTTCGAAGCCTGGAATAAAAAATGACAAAGACTCAAATTTAAATTGAAAACAATTTTCTTGATTTAAGACAAAGTGGAATCAGGCGATGTAGAATTAATCAGTTTAAATTATTTTACATACAATAGAAAACAAATGTTCATAAATAAAAATTCATCGGAAAAACAAGAAAAAAGATTGATATTCTACTGCAATGAATGTCATATATTGAATTGAATTTAATATTCAAATTTCTAAATTTTAACGAAAAATTGTTAAACGACTTTAAGTGCTGATAATTTATTCACTCCTTTTCAAATCATTTTTTAGTCGTTTGTGAATATTTTTTATGACTTAAGTGTACTCCCATCAAGATGATGTTTCTACTTTCATAGAATAGCGAAATGTAGAGGTCAATTTATAAAATGAAAAAATGTAGAGTCTCTTTTTATATCTGTGACCCAGGAGAAAAATAAATTAAGTGTATGAGTAAATTCTATACACTTAACTCCGATTTTTCTTTGTGCATTTTTTCTTTATGTTTTTCTTTCTTTCTGATATTTTCATAACAAATTTTGCATCATTTCATTTACATTGTAGTTACAAAAACTAAAGAAACGATGAACTGGTCCACGAAAGTTACAAGAACCATTTTCATCTCTGTAACAAAAATTGCCCTTCGTCTGTCCCCATCATTTTATTGTCGTTATTTTCGAAAATAAAAAATTTTCTATTAAAAAAAACTAAATCTTTCTATTTGCGATGGGGGTACACATTCACCATAAAAATTTCATGCACTTCACACCTCACCTGCCATTTCACAATTACTTTCTTTTTCGCCGCGCGAGCTGCTTTATGTACTATATAGAAAAGCCCGTGTCATTAATAAATATTGAGTTGAATTGTATTCAGTGATTCATTACATGTGCATTCGAAATTTCTTGAGACGCTTTAAAAAAATCGTGTTTTTAATGAAGCGAGGATAAACAAAATTTTCATCATTTAAATTAAATTTACATCCACGCTTGAGAACATTCACATAATTAGTTTACGGTAGCAAATTACGATTGTTTCCAAACAGCAACCTGAAGTTTTGCGTCAATCAACAAAAACTCAAAAAAATATGAAAAAATATCACATCAATCTTGATTATAAAGAAGGATGTCATTTTTTCATTAAATTTTCATGTTCCAAAATCAAGTCAACAATTTTCATCCTGTGAGGTTGACAAATAAATAATACATTTATAATTAGTATAAATTACGCGCTGTTCTTCTAATATTCATTATTTTCGACGAATTTAATTGTTATTGTGTATGTTAATGAACTTTTTAAAATTATATATGATAATTTACTTTATTCACCTGTTTCACGGACTGGGACATTGAATTTACCATACAATTGACTACAAGACAGTCTTATTTAAGCAATTCAGAAATTATGGTCATAAGATACATAGTTTTTCCGAAAATATACAAGTTTACAAAGGTCACATCATAACAAACCGTGAAATAATTATTTTTTTTACATTTGCTTCAATGAATAATAAATATTAAAAACACGAGCAGTTCATGCTAGCAAACAGATACAACCATTTTTACAGATTACATTATTACAGATGTAAACGTACAAATTGTAACAATGTTTCTTAATGAAATTAATTGTTGCCAAGCAGTTTTTATATTCAAAATCAAAACCAAACTTTGCATAACATTGAATTATTTAATTCGCGAAAATTATAAACGAGTACAAAATGCAAAGTATGTAATTTTTGAAATGTTAAGTTCGTATTTAACACTCGTGTTATCTGAATATACATATTTAAATGTTTTTAATGATAATGACAGTTGGTTATAATAAAAACTAGGTAATAGCATTTCGTCCAAACAGTCGCAATGATGTTACATATACAAGTCGTCATTATATTTATAGAAATATTTGTAGCTGCAAATGCTGAGTTCCATGAAATTGTTACCAAATTTGGGCTTATCAGAGGAACGATTGAAACGAACATTTTTGATGGTACCAAATATTACGCTTATCGTGGGATTCCCTACGCTAAAAAGATAACAGAAGAAACAAAATTTCGGGTAAAACAAAATTTGTGACGACAAAATTCAATATTTATATTTTTAAAAAATGTACCTAATATTAAAAAGTAATCGAATTTTTTATTTGTAAAATCGTTTTGTTTCTAATATACATATAAAGTCCCAATTTGAAATGATATACAATTTAGGATTCAAAACCAGTCGAGCCATGGCGTGGAATATTAAACGCAACAACCTTTGGAAACAGTTGCATCACTGTGTCTCTCAATGCAAATAAAGTCAGGGGTGATCTTGATTGTCTTTTTATAAACGTCTACGTGCCAACAAATTATACCAGCTTTCAACCCCTGAGTTCAATATTTTTCATACATGGCGGAGCATTTTTAACTGGAAGTGGAGATGAAAGTGGTCCAGACTATCTAATCAGGGAGGGCGTTATATTGGCGACTATTAATTACAGACTTGGACCGATCGGTTATAGAAATCATTTAAAAAATATATTTTTTACGTTACAAATTTGAATTCACTTATTTAATTGTTTTTAGGTTTTCTGAACTTGGGAACAGCATCTAGCCCTGGCAATATGGCGTTAAAGGATCAATCTAGAGCACTAAAATTTTACAAAGAAGTTTTAGTGGAAGCCGTCGGAGGTGATCCGAATGAAATTACTATATATGGTGGTAGCGCAGGTGCAGCGAGCGTTTCATATCATATGTTGTCTCCCATGAGCAAAGGTTTTATTTATTCAACTTCATATCAATTATTTTTCACTCTTTTATTTGAACTTATGTTTTTCTTTTTACTTTTGATGAAATGTGTTATTTTTTATTGGATGGAATAGGTCTTTTCAAAAGAGCGATCCAAGAATCTGGAATTAGTTTCGACGTTTGGGCATACGACAATAATCTGGCAAGGACATTTGAAAAAACGAAAAAAATTTTCAACCTGACATCAAATGATCCCGAAATAATTTCACAGGAATTGACAAACCGGCCGGCACGAGAAATTGTTACGAATTTTGCCGATTATTTATTAACTATGGTATGGGTTTTAACTAAATTCAAAAACCTTCTTTTCTGTGTAAATTTTATTATTTCTTTTCATGATAATAGAATACACTAATTGGAGCACTTACATTCGTCCCGTCCGAGGAAAAGAAAATTGAAGGCGTCGAGCAGTTTCTTTACGACAGTCCTCACAATATTATGTTCAACGGAACTTTTTACAAAGTGCCAACCTTAATTGGTGTCAACTCAGATGACGGAATAGCCTTTTCCATAGGTCCTGGTTAAACAAAACAAAAACAAAAAAATTTATCTTTCTCATCACTATTAAATATTTTTCAGGTCTAACCAAATTGATTTCTGATGATCTGATACCTCTCATCAGATCATTTCCGTATGATATTTCTCAGTTCTTCGACGATTTTGATTTGGCATTCAGAAAAATCTACGATAGTTATACAGGAGCAACAGTAGAGTTACGAAATGGTTTGGTAAATATTACATACAAAATTGAACAAAAAATGTTGTCCAATTCAATTCATTTTGTGAATGAAAAAAATTCGCAATCTTGATTCACCAATGTTTTTTATGTTTAAGTTTCTAGACGATCTGTTATTCTTTTTTGATACATGGATCATGTTGAATTTATTTGTTGAGTACCGCATTCCTATCTATTCTTTTTACTTCCAATATCGTACAACGAACGAAATGAAACGTAATCTCGGAGTGACCGAACCAGGCACGGTTTTTCTATTTAAATATTGTTTCGATCAATTTTTTTGCTATCACTTAAAACAAATCTTAACTGTACTTTTTCCTATTTTTATATCAGTTTGTGCACATGGCGATCAATTGTATTACTTATTTTATATACGCCAAGTGAATAATACGTATTCTCCAGGAACAACCGAGTATAACCTGATGATCGAATTTACAAAAACTTGGACTTCTTTTGTTAAAACCGGGTAAATTGAAAATGCATAGTTTGTAGTTTATTTTACAAAAAATAATGGTTAATTTTGTAATAGCGGTTAAACATTATTAAATTTTATAAATATTACAGAAACCCAACTCCAAGAGAATCTGGATCGCCTCGTTGGAAAAAATATAATAAAGGAAAAAGCGTTATGACAATAGATGAAAAATTTGTTTTAGGTAACGTCACAACTTTAGAGAAAGATTTTAATTCAAGAATGTGTTACATTCTATCATTTATGAAAAATGAAATCCAGGAGCGTTTTAAACCCCTTGAATTATGTTAAAAATAGAAAAGAAAAACACTGAAACTTTTTCTTTCATACCAAAAATTAATAAATATATTTAGTATTAAATAGTGTAGTTTAAAGTGAAAGGTAAAATAACGAAAAATAATAAATCAATCAAAAATCACTTTATTAACAAATAACTATCAACTTATTCAACAAAAAATTAAAACGACGAATCAAGCCTTTGACTTGGATAAATTTTGATAACGTTCAATTGTATTTTCCAAAAGCTTCTTCCATTCATCGGGGCGATTTGTCGTGTACCAAACGATCACTTTTTCGAAGATAACTTTTTGTTTCTCGGTGCAATATTTACATTTAGTTACAATAGCCTCAGGGAATTTGTCTGTAACACAGAAAAAAAATTCCATTAAAAACACTCACATCAAGATCCATAAAATTGAAAAACCATTACATTAAAAATTAAAAAAAATGTTTAAAAAAATTGTTCCATTCGTTTACTCTGATTTACATAAAAATCATAAAATAGTTTTCAAATCTGTTTTTTCGTCAAATATATCACTTCCATATAATCATTAGTTGACGATCAGAAAAACCGGTTACATATTTCTTTCTAGTTTTGTTTTTTCTGCTAAATAGTACTTTAATTTGAATCAGTAATATACATTGATAGAATCCAGATCATTACGAAGGCTGATTAAAAACTTTTTAATACAATGTTTTTGCAGGCAGACACATATTAGTCCTCATATGATTAAAATTGCCTTTTTTTTTTGTCAATAATGATAATCAAAAACGTTCAACCAAATTTTAACATTTGTTTACAATTTTGTCGAGTGATTAAAAAATAATTTACCTATTTTTGGATGTTTACAACATTTAACAGTAATTTATTATTAAACTAATCATACTATAAAAGTGTTTTGAAACGTACAGATTTGAAATATAATTATTTGATCTAATATTCATTAATCAAACATAATTAATATTTTTAACAAATTAACTGGCTTTATGCAGTTATAAAATCAATTAAAAATGATTTGTAACTAAATGACATTTTCAAAAAGATTTGAAATGTAATTATTTGATCTAATATTCAATAATCAAACATAATTAATATTTTTAATTAGTTGACTGGCTTTATGCAGTTATAAAATCAAGTAAAAATGATTTGTAACTAAATGACATTTTCAAAAATTTACCTTTCAAAAAGAGAGCATCTGGTGTGATACACGGAGAAGTTTGCAGCAAACAATTGTAATACTGTGTCCGATGGCGGTCGTTATTCAAAATCTGATCGACGTCGATATCATCATACTTGCTCTCGTAAAGTTTGACCTCCTCAGCAGACACAAATTCACTAGCCCACATTCCAATCAGGAGCAACAAAATCGAATATTTGAATGTTGGTGACATTGTTGATCAAATTTGTTTGAAATTTTGAAAAGAAAAGATATTTTGACAAATGTCTATACTACTGTCTTGTAACCGTACTAGTATTCGTGCGACTACAAACGAGGATCCGATGAAGAGAGTATTTATAGGTAGCGCACCAAGATCCTTAACAATACCTCCAGGTGACGTCAAATTAATTTGAATACGTCGCAATATTATTGATGCAATATGTCGAAGGACATAACATTAAAAGGAGCTGATCTCGCTCCGCTTCATTGCTCAAACGCGATGGTCCACATTTTTTATCTCACAAAATTTTAAATACCTTGGTAAAGATGTGTTCATTTTTCATTCCACTGATTTTTTTAGGTCCTGTCTATCTTATAATAAAGTCATATAAGAAAAAAAGGTGTTCAAATTTGTGCATAAATTTTGGGACAAAAAATTGTCTAGGAGAGACATAATGCCATTCGAACGTAAAAAAAAGAATCATTTTTTGAAAAGAAAACCTTTTTTTGAAAGAAACGTTTTCTTACGTTTCAGATACAATGATAATTTTTTGCACCTTTATTATTTATTTTATTCGTTTGATTTGATTTTCATGAACTTCTAAATTCGTGCGGGTGGAGTAGGAGAAGTTTAGAAACCTTGGCTCTTGATGCAACTAATCAATTTTATTTAATGACTGGTCGCAAAAAGTTGGCTTAAAAAATCGGAGCAAAATTTCTTTACTCTGTTTTTCGAATTTGTATTTGATTTCTTTTGTGAGAGTTGAACAAAAAGAGGATTGACAGAAGCAGAAATTAATAACAATTAGTACGGTCGAAAAAAAATTATCGTCCTTTGAAAAAAAAAGGTTATCGATTCCGGTAAATCCAAACGGTTCTAACGACCTCTTGCCTTTTTTTTGTCCAAAGTATCACCACGAGATGAATCAGGGTGTTTCAGCAAAGTTTCATCTCAGCGCATTTTTTTCCGACGAACTCTTGGGTCAAACATAAATTACTATCCATTTTCTATAGTTTCTTATATTTCTGTTTTGTACTCGTTGTAAGAGTTTTTTTTTATGCTAACAATCTATTCTATGAATTGTTTGAATATTTAATAATTTGCCATTTAAAGTTCAATTAATAAACAAATTAAAAACAGTTTGTTTTTCGCATGATTTTCTTATACAAAATTCGTTATTTCTTCATTAGTTATGTAAACTCATGTTTTTCGCCCGCGTGTTTTCTTGAATTTCTTTTTTGCATATTATAAGTAAAACTCGATGACAAATGACTAAATAAATTGTACTTAATTATACATTGTTCAACTGTTGGCCATTTTTTCCTGAAAGCTGACGAGACAAAATTGAATTAGATTTTTTTTTCCTGAAATGAAAAAATTGCCTTTTATTTCTTCATTAGATGAAAAATTAACTGATAAAATACCATAAAAAGGCCAAAAAGGATAAAAAAAAGCAGTAGTTGTATCGGTATAATTAACTGATGTGCACCGGAAAATTGTTCAATGATTATTGACGATTATGATAGGCGGGCATAATTTGCGACGCTACTGATTTTTTTGTCAATCATAAATGATTGCGATGAATATCATAAAGCAGACCCGTCCAGCTAAGAAAAAAAAGATATACTGTTAAAGATAGCTTGCAGTGATTTAAAATTCAGTCGTAACAGGTACGTATCGATCATATTTTATTGATTAATCAACATGACCGTCTAACACTGATTCAGAAAACGCTTCTAATCGAGCAAAAAGTAACACTCGAAAGAAGTGAAAATATTCAACTTCATAGATTGATTGGAAATTCATTTATCTTTGAGCTGTCAACTCAACATGTGGCATATCAATGTGACCAAATAATTGAAGTCCAAGGCATTTACATACAAGTTGAATCTCTAAACGTCAATTGTAATGAAAAAAGGAGAAATAAACCACTCGTGCATGTTTCATTTTGTCATTTTTTTTCTATATATTTTTGTTTCGTAAATTATACAACGATTTGCATACAGAACTTTACTTGTGTCTAAATTGTACAACATTATCGAGAGACGAAAGGAAATTTCATGTGGATTAAGAGGGTTTGGAAAAAAGCTTCTCATACGTGCATTAAAAACCCTAGTCACAAATCGTTCATCACGCAAAATGTTACTTAATTGTATGTAGCTTACACAGGACGTATCCTTATTATTCTGAATATCTATTAAGAAACACATCAACGTCAATCGCAATTAAACATTCTTCGTATCCTCGATCATCATTACACATCTATTGCTAAATTTGAAAAATATAATTGAAAAAAGTAGACGTTCGATGGAAGTCAAATGTCAACCACATCAGAGACAAAACGTTTCCTAAAAATCATTTTAAAAAAATCTTGTTTCTTTTCCCGTTCCTGTCTCCACTTTGATGATTCAATGAGAAATAAAAAGAAATAAAAACCAAAAACGGATTTTGTAAAATTCGTGAACGATGATTCGATGTGATATCTTGTTTCTTGACCGGACGTGCAACTGTATTCAATAGGATGATGTATTTCCACTTCTTGCTTCACGTCCGGTGAAGAATCATGACAAAGGTGTCAACAAGTGTGTGTGCAGCGAACGCGCGATGATACATTAACCAAAAATGTAAATTACAAAAACGATGGCCGATTGCAAGTCAACGAGCAACGGCGAGCCCAACTTATGCTTCATCTTTAGCAGTAGTTTCAGCGGGCGCCGATTCTGCCCAGCGTTCGTAGTCTTCATCATCGCGTTCCTCGCCCTCACTCAAAGGTCCATCCTGCCGCTTGTTGGGAGGAGGTACGGTATTGGTGGGACCGTCACCTTGGCCGTTCTCGCCCTCGAGCATCTTGTTGATCTTCTCCTTGGCCTCGTCCACCTTCCTCATCGGGTCAGGCGAATAACTCCTGTCGCTATACCTGTCCCTCGAGACCGGTCGTCTGTCTCTGAAGTCCCGACGGTCCCTGTAATCGCGATAGCCCTGGTTGTTTCTAAAGAACCTGCCACGGTTGCCGTTGTTCTGCATACGTCCCCGGTTATTCTGGTGGTTGCCGCGATTATTCTGGAACCCGCCTCGTCTGTTATTGAATCGGTGCTGCGGATTGTTGTTGTAGAAACGATTTCTATTTTGGAAATTGCCGCCACCCCGGTGGTTCTGGTAATTCTGGAAGCGCGGCTTGTAATAAGTTCCGCGGTTGTTGTTGTACGGCCGGAACTGGCGGTACCGTCGGTTGTATCCAGACCTCTCGCCAGACCTGCTCCTACTGCGGCTGCGCGAGTACGACCTGGACCGCGACCTTGAGCGCGAGCGGCTGTAGGTACCCGAAGGCGAGCGACTGTACTTGCGCTCGTAGCTGCCAGACCGTCGGTTCGAGTACGAGCGAGACCTGGAACGCGAGCGGGACGAGCCAGAGCTCGAGACGCTGCGAGAACGGCTGCGAGAACGACGCCGTTTGGGTCCCCTGGGACCGCCGCTGCGTTTGCGTGGACGACGCTCCGAGCCGGATTCGGAGTCCGATCGCTGTCCCTTGGTCTGTCCGCTCTTACTCGAGCTTGGGCGAGAACTTGCGGGAGGTTCAGGAGGCTGGCTCTGACCGATGGGTTGGAATTTGCCACCCAAACCACCGAACTTGTTAGGTGTGGTCTGGGCGTTTACTGGAGACTCTTTGTATCCAAACTTGGTGGGCGAGCTCGTTGGGTACTTGACTGGAGTTTGCTTCGGTGGTTCCTTCGGCAACGGAGGCAGAGGCGAAGGTAGCGTGGCGGACGTACGTTTATCGGTGATGTCGCGCTGTTTGCGAGCGTTCATCGACTTCTCCAGAGCTGCTCGCTGTATCTTCTCCTCGATCTCGTCGTCGCTGTCCATTGCAGCGGATTTCTTCTCTCCTGGGATTTCTTGCCATTTTTGTCTGCAAAGCGCGGTGTTCGTTAGTGATGATATTGAGGATTTCTTGTACAATGCTGTTGATAGGTTCGATAGATTGTCTAAGTATCTGGAATTTTAGGATTTATGTTACTGGATTGATGAGCTTTGTTTGTGAAAAAGGTTGGATCATAAGTTGTATATTTTTTTTCCATGTTCAAAAGACAAACGAAGTATTTTGTTTTGTCTGAAAATCTTTGATTAAAAAATTTGAACTTCGTTAACCCAACCTTAATTTCTCAAACATCGTCAAAACAGGGAAAAGGAGTGCAAAAGGATGTGTGACACACGGCTAATCGCTCGTGCTATACTGTGAACCAACAGCAATACAAGTCGGGGTAAAAATGATCAGTACGAAATTATTATGTAATTAAATCAAAAGTACTTTTTCCTACTTGAAATGTAATTATTGTTGAAAAAAATCTGATCATTTTTGTCCACTTAATCCTATATATGTTCATGTAAATTTTTTATCAAAATTGTGACATCATTTTTTTTAAACATGTACACAATAACAAACATCTTGTCAAAAGTAAGAAAAACTTGTTTTGTACGAGTTGATTGAAATATTTCTTTGTCTTTGTTAATTGTTCACATAATTTTGTTACACACATTAGACAATTTGTGCGTTCATTTCTGCATCGTACAATATTTAATAGTGTGTGTAATCTTATATTGTAAAATCATTATTTTCGTGTGACAAATATTGAGACAAAGTTACGTCACATGCAACAATAAGATTGAATGAAGACTTCAACTTACATCTTGTTTTTAAATTGATGACAATACATTTTAATTTTTTTATTTATCAATGTGCACACAGTTTTACTTATATGCATTTATAAATATCTAGCATTAAATTATTTTAAATTATATAAAACACTCTGTAAATCATTAAAGATTTTAGTCATTAAAGTTTCTTTTGTTTTCCAAACGGAACCATAGTATTAATGTTGACATTACCATATGAAAATCAGTATATTATATCGTCAAATCCTGTGCGTACACAAATATGAAAGTTTTCCTTTCTTTTAACGAATTACTTTAGCCATGCAACTTATTAACGTCTAGAAACAATCGAAAAAAATGTTGAGAAAACATTTGATTTTTTTTCTTTTTTTTGTTAAATCATCTCACATTGTCAAATTTCATTTTTTTTTTCTTCAATATAGAAAAATAGTGCTTACAATATACTGCATTCGAATTTTAGATAATTTCAATTACCTGGCTAATTTCCATTTGGCATTCAAAGAGGCTGTGTCCAAAGTGGGAACCTTAATCTCTGGATGAATCATGTGTGATTCATGCTCAAACATGTCGTTCAGTGGCTTCCTTTGAACCTCTAGAAAATCAAAATCTGTTTGTAAGGCGTTTAGTGAGTGTTTAAAAAAGGTTTGTAATCATTTAATAATTAATTCACAGTTCAATAAAGAATTCTAGTTAAAAATAATCTTTGAAACAAACCTTTGCGTTGTTGGGCCGACATGGGCTCACGTCGGTCACGCTCATACCCTTTTGGCATATCGTCCCTATCCCTGCGAAATTCAACATCCCGACTTGATCCATCCGCGTGTCTCTCCGTATTACTAAGAGGGGAAGGCATGTCATTACATTCTACATACCTATTAGATGTGAACAATGAATCAATGAAAATGAATCACAAGAATCAATGAAAGTAAATAAAAGAAGAAAATAAAATAACAAGCAAACTAAAATGAAAGGAATTTGAATGATTTACCTTCGTAGAACAGCTGTTTCTTTCTCAACCTTTGCGTAGTACGCATTCAATTTGGAGTCGAGTTGCTCTAAATCTGACAACGACAATGATGACTTAGCAGGGTCGAACTCACGCTCCGACTTGTCCTTCTTTCGTTTCTTACGTTCCTCCTTCTTTTTCTTCTTTCTACTTTTCTTCTCCTCCTTTTCCCTTTCTTTTTCCTTCATTTTCTTCTCCTTTTTCTTCTTCTTTTTAGTCTTCTCGCTGCCAGAATGTTTCTTCTCCTTTTCACGTTTCCACCTTTCAGCTTCGGCCAAGAATTTGCGAACCTAAATCAAAAAGTTTCTCATTAAAGAAACATCAAATTAACTCCTTTTCAAATTAAAGGACAATCTCTGTTAAACATACCTTTCCCTCGTAATCGGAGTCGTCCTTGGTTTTCTCAAGGAATTTAAGCACCTCCATCTCGTGCTCGTCCATTTTTGTTGCAGAATATGGCACGATTGGATTGACTTCATGTGAAGTAGCAGCGGATGCAGCAGCAGCCGGCGGGTTATTGTACTGAGCCATGCGTTTGCTCAAAGGCGACAGAGAGCCACGATGATCTTTCTTATGCTTCTTCTTCCTGTGACTGCTCGGAGACCTTGACGCAGAGCGAGAAGTTGCCGAAGACGATGAGCTGCTGGAGTCTGAGCTCGAGGAGCTTGATGACCCGCTTGAAGACGAGCTCGAACTCGAGCTCCAGCGTTGACGCTTCTTTGACCGCGACTTGCGCTCCTTCTTGCGCTTCTTCTTGTCTTTTTGGCAATCTCACCGGCTGGATTTTCAGTCTCGGCGAAATTTTTGAACGGTTCGACCGCAGTGATCGACGAAGTGTTGGCCGTCGCGTTCAACATCTTGGTCTTTATGAATTCAATGGAATTGCGAGCCTCTTCGTGGTACGGAGCAATTGTCAAACACTGCTCGTAAGCTTTCTGCGCTTCGTCGTATTTTTTCTCGTCCTCGTAGCTGCGGCCTAGGGCGACGAGCGTCTCTGCCATATACTTGCGCGCATTCGCATGCGTATGATTCAGCTTCAGAGCTGTTTCAAAGTCGTGGATTGCTTTTTTGAAGTTGCAAGAATTGGCGTACCTGAAAAGCGAGAAGATCGTTTTGATAAGTTTGTTTTCTTTATTTCTTGGGGGAAAAAATGTAATTGTCTTAATTGTATACTTACAAAGCTCCGCGGGCTACTAATCCCTCAACATTTCTTGGGTCTATGGTGAGTGCCTTGTTCAAACACTGAAATGCTTCTGAGTGTCTTCCTACTTTGAAATGCTCGATACCTTCAGCAACGCTTCGGAAAGCCCACTTGCTGGCTTGCGTTTGGCGCAACTCGGTTGCGTACTCATTTTGTGGGAATCTCTCTCTGAAGTGACAGTGACAATTTTGTTTTTAGAGACTCAGTACACCAAATCAATATATTTTTTTTATATTTTCTATTTTGCTTTTTTAACTTATAATGCTATAATTAAAGAAGTCCAATTTATTATGCCTGGAAAAAATTGTTCATATATCGACAATTTTCATGATCTTTGTAACTAAATCATTTCCTCTAAATTCCCACTTTTATATAAATCTAAAAATGACTCCATGAAAAAAAAACATAAAAAACTAAATTATAAAACTAAATAATAAAAAGAAAAGAAACTTCTCAAATAAAGTTAAATATGAATCACCACACAAGTCACACAGTTTAGTCTAAGTTTACCTTAATCCAACCAAATTGGAATAATTTTCTTGTCCAAGTCCCATCAAGTCGGCGAGATATTTTATGTTGTTGGGATTATTGAATCCAGTGCTATTTTCCATGATTGTTTCATAACTTTGTCCTTTGTTGTCCATCGCTTTCCTACATCAAACAAGAAGAGACGCGGGGTTAATCACCAAGTCAGCAACGCAGTCGTTCTTCTAATCATTCCATAACTTTCTGCTTAACCGAAAACACCGAGCCTTGGCTAGGACGTTACCAATCGAACACTAAAATTCGTCGGTTCTTCAAATAGTGCCCCATCAAAATAAGATATAACATTCCGTGACAAAACATCTAGAGTTCTTGCATTGGTCCTGCTTTGGTGTTCCTCCAGCCTCTTGGTTCCAAGCACTCATACACTGTGCAACGACGAAAATCGGCGTTTGAAAGTTAACGCATAGCCAGGCTCCTTGAGGCGCGAAGAATATTTCGTTCGGTTCAAGATAAAACTGTTCCATTTTGCATATATATATTTTTTGCTTAATGTTTGTATACTTTGTACTTTAAACTCTTCTCTCACCTTTGTTCAACCGCTAAGCTGTACTATTTGTCTACTTTGAATCGCATTTTGTAATCATATTTATGTTCTAAACACAAAAGCACACGGCCTATCATCGGATGGTGGTGTTTTTTTAAATTAAATTCGTGGTTTCGATAGTTTGGTTTTTTATATGGAAACATTGCAGTGTTTTTTATTTATTGGTTTTTTTATAGATTTTTTTGTTTGGTAGCATGACTTTTTTTTTGGTGCGAGAAACAACAATTGCACAGCCCTAGGAACTTTCGGTATATCGTGCCGCGCATCTATACCTTCCAATGCGGACCAACAAAATAATATTTCTTAGATTCTCGCCTGTTTTTGCGCTGTCAATTTGTACGACATCACTTATTTATCGTTTGTTACACACACGAGCTGTAAGTTCAAATGATACATTATTATCAACGGAAGCCACGTTTAACCCACGGCTTAAAATAATTCACAGCAAGGAAGTATAATAGTTTTTAGTTACTGGGTCTCTATAATTGTAATTATAACACGAATTGAAGTGACTTTTGAAACTGAATTGAAACTTTGCGAGCAAAATTTTGTGAGGTGAAAAATTTGAACGAAAAATAGAGAGACCAAATAACCAAACGTATTGTTATACCTACCGTCTGCCGCACCCAATTCGAACACCCAAAGCTCAACGTCTCACAACTGGAAATATCAATCTGAAGTCTTAAAAGACGTGTGCGACAAATGTCGTTTGTCTGAGAGCGGTGCTTTGATATATAATATATTTCACAAACGTAGGTACAACATCAACGCAGCCAATAACAGAGCCACGTTTCAAGCCATTGCTCGACCAATGTTTCAATCATTTGTATCGCATATTAAACTCATCATCATAATATCACAATTTTTATAGTGTGTCTGGCACCTAAATTCATAAAAATGTGTCAGAGGAATCAATGCCAATTACCATCGATTTAGTGTTAGTATCGATTCTGATTTTGCCAACTCTACAAAATACAAATTACACTTTTTTGCCTTCTTATTTCTTTTCTCCCAATGTACACATAAAACCATTTGTTCTCACTCAGGCTTTCACTTCTATTCACAAACTTGTCCCTTAAATAAATACGCTTCGCAATTTCACGCCACCCCCACCTTTGTTAGTTTCCCAAAATAATTCTTCTATTCTTCTACATTAATTAATTATATCCAACATTCAATATTTCAAAATTAATTTGTCATATTTACACCCTAAAAAACTTGCATCAAATTTAGTAATTCATTTTTTAATTTACACGAAAAAAAAAACTCCAAAAAAGGTCTGGCTAAGAAAATTACAAGGTAAGATTGTATGAAAACAGTGAACAAATATTGAACAGATTGTATATCAGTGCAATAACAAGAAAAGACCCAGCAAACGTATAAATGCAAGATACAGAAGATGTTAAACATTAAACAAATATCACACGGTGCAAGTCACTCACAACCAATGTAATATACCTTTTGACAATTCTCAACAAATTTCCCAGTTCTAAACTACGATTAACCGACAGATCTTAAGCCAGCCATGAGTCATCAATTTTATCATTTGCTAAACTACCTTTGATTTCAAAAACTGCTTTCAACAAAACAAAGAAAAACAAACAGAACAAGATCTGACAATATTGAGAATTAACTAATATTCGGCTAGTTGGAATATGAATCAGGTTTTGTTGCGCGCGAGATGAAGCATACTTATCCGGGCCTGGTGCAACTTACTTGTATGCTTCCGGCAGATCGTCGATATGTATAAGACCCATAGGCGGGTGGGGCATTTGCCCTTCTCTAGGTGGTACGTTCATTACGGCGACAACTCGCTCGGACTCAACGTTTACTTCACTGACTACGACGCACACCAAATCATTGGCCAAGTAGCCACGCGTAACACCCTTCTTGTCAACAGCTGGTACCGTCGCTGTATTCAATATAAGAACCTAAAATTCATTCCCAGTATTAGTCATACAAACTTCAACATTTCTTTTTTGTCAATACAAAAAATAAAACTGTTTCTATTTTACCTTACAAACAAAAAGGCAAAAAGTTAAGAGCGATAAAAAGGGGTAAACAAAATAAATATTTTACGTTAGTAAGTGTTGAATTTTCACTGAAAATATGGAAACAAATTGTTTGTAACGTGAAAGTGAAGTTATGTAAATTTTTTACGCGAGTATGATAATTGCTTTTTGTTCTAAATATAAAAAAACCAACGTTAATAAATGATAAAAATAAATTGATTAGCATTTCACAAAGTGATATTTAAGTAATTGCAAACGGTCTACCTTGACTCCAAGATCGGTGACAACTCTTGGACAGTCACTGCAGTTGCACAGAACTTTTAGCAGAAGTCCCACGTTACTTTTACCCATTACCTGAGCAAATATAACATCGCCAACAACCAAACTCTGCAAAACGAATCGCAATTTGAGCATCGCCACCTCATCATAATTTCTTGTTGTTACTTTTCAGCACAACTTGCTTGCGCTTTCACACAGCAGTGAAAAAAGACAAATGGCAAATAAATTGTCAACCAAGGATCGTGTCTTTTCTATCAAACTAATTAATCTCTTATCACTTTATGTGTGTATCAATAACAATATCGATTCTAAAAATGAAATATTGCATCGTTCAACAACTGTTTCTTTTTATCTTTAAATTTTATTTCTTATTAATTTCATTCACCTGAAACAGTAACAAATTAAACTGAAATCCGAAAAAAACATACAAGTGCCATTACAATAATTTACAAAGTATAAACGGCTAAACAAAAATAACAAAAATAAATTACTAAATTAACGTGAGTGCTTTTTCATTATTTTTTTTTAATTACTCAAGTGAAGTAAATTATGATTTACCTCGAGGAAGTTTCGAATTTGTTGTGACTTTTCCATCCTGACAAAGGTATCAAGCCCTGGCATTGTTGCATAATATTCTGCAAAAGACAATGCACGATGACTTTGATTTGAGATACGATCATATTTGGTAATCATTTTGCAGTGTTAAAAATAGTCTTTACCCTCGTCACCAGTCGGCTTGATAGGCTCGTATTTCTTTTCCAAATTGGACTTGTCGTAAAGCGTGTCAGCTTTTTTAGCAATAAACTGTTGTAGCTTCAGCCTTTTTCCTCTGTCGCAAAACCTAAACGTACAAACAATTATTCATCTCAGAATCGTTCAACTGAAGCTTCCTTTTCGTTTTGAATCAAGTAAAGACAACTCATGTAAAGGACAATGAAAAGAAACAACCTCGCTTCGTCGTCATGGAAATATTGATGCAATTGATTTTAGACAAAATTGATCAAACAAACGTCAGTTTTGATGTTCTTTTTTTTCGCTGTACATTCATTTCGTTTACTTATTCTGAATTTCAAGTAAAACTGAAAGATACTACTTGATTTTATTATTCCAAATGATCAGCAAGATATAAGCGAGATGAAGATAGGAAAACATAGACAGTGTAAAACTCATCAATAAATAAAACAAGATTAATTATTTAATTTGGTGTTACACAGTTGATAAGGTGGCGTTTATGAGCAGGATGCATTATGACACGAACAGGAAAACGTAATATAAAAATAAAACTTCAAATTTTAAGGTTCACAAAGTTTGAAAAAGAATTAACTTTTTTCATAATCAAAAAGAACGAATGATAACGAAATACAATTCATAATTTGTAAAATGGAAAATATAAAAATGCTATTGGAACGTGTCAAACTAATGATTTTAGATAAAAAACACATTCTCGAAGATAAGGAAAAAGTGAAAAACATATTTAAAAACGTTAATTTAACGTTTTTTAACGGTTTTAACGTAAACAAAGTGATTAAAATTTTGCAATTTTTTATAATGGTAATAAAAAGCGAGATGAGTTTTTTGAAAAAATGTTTTGTGACGGCCAATAACAATGAGACAATAATAAATCTGATGGAAAAGAGCGAAGATATTGTTGGGGTCTAACCTGAGTGTTTCATTGCGTTGTTGATAAATCTCAAAGTTTGGTTCTTTGAGATTGAGCATGGCGAGTAAATTTTCGTTGCGCTCCCCTTCCCATACCTTCTGCAATTGCTGTCCATGGTAGTTCAAGGCTTGCGCTATGAGTCGCGCGTCCATCTCCATGAGTATCTTTCTCACTCGCGCAACCTAATCTGCAATGCTATACAAAACCGGTTGATTCATCGACGATCCCGCTCGGACACCCACTCCTAATCCAAATAACCTACAAAAACGACGATATCGCACTGCCTGCTGCGCACGCTATCGCACTCCCTAATCAGACTATATTCCTTGACACATGCGGAAAATTGACACAACCTATGTTTCTGTATTCATTTCACACTCTCACCCCTATCTCTCACACACATTACTATCTATTTACAGTCCTCACTTTTTAACTCTTTTATTTTATTATTCTCTTTAATCTCTAATGTTTGCTTTTATTCTGATGTGTACACAATGTCAGCCGTGTGATGTTCTTGTCTCGCTCGTTTATTATTTTTTTCTTTCTCTCTCTCTCTCCCTGATATAGAATTCTGAATCTGAAATTCTTGCGATCTACTTTGTTTACTTTTTTTCGACGATTATTCTGGGCCTGTTCGAATTGAGTTGAGAAATTGAATGTCGCGACCGAACGTTTACGCACAAAATATCGATTTTCGTCGAGGGCAAAATGGTCGTCCGAGGCCTAAACAACGAGGACAGAGAGACGCCATGTTCTCGTTCCCGGGCCTCGTCCATCTCGCCTCGATTACAACGCCAGCTCGCTCGCCTCCATCGCACATTTACTGCTTCCGTCTAACGTTGCTTTTTTTATATTTGAATTTCAACTTAGCGTGCTTCTCCGGTTTGTTTTGCTTTCTTTTTTATTCACATTTCTCTCATACGTTTCCGCTTCGCTCGATGGCGAGTCCGGAATTGTTTTACTTACCTCGCGTAGATTTTAGCTTCGTCGTAACAAAATTCAGATTGTTCACAATGTTAGCCAGACACTGAGCGCATTTTGAGCGCTTTTATTTTCAGTTTTTTTTTTGGTTCTGATATCTCCGGTTTGTGGATTTGTTACACACCAAATTTCCCTTTGATCGACGTACAAACACGCACTGATGCTTCATTAAAATCAAACCCCTCGTTTGTGAGAAGGGCGCCACCGGATATTTGCAATAGATGTTTGATCACGTGACTATGCGCGGGGAAATTTGAAAATGACAATGACAAGATGATTTGAAAATGATTTATTTTTAAATTGAAAAACGTATATTTATTTGATCTACCGTTCGAAACGTTAAATAAATTGAATAAATAACATGTTTCACATGTTTTTACTTAATTTTAAATTAATAAATCTTATTATTTATTATATGATGATGGGGCGGGTGATAAACACACACTGTAAAAACAAACACGAACCGTAATGACAATTGGAAACAGACACAGTAAAATCAAACACAGTGTAATTTCAACCATTAATTTAAGCTAAAAAGTATTTACCAAAAATTAATATTAACTGTAAAAACAAACACAGAAATTGATAATTGAAAATGGCCGCTACTGCCAACGTTAAAAATATAAAAATACAAATTGAACGTCACCACTTGCATAAAATTTTATCGTAACGCCCAAAACAATTTATTCATTTAATTATTTGTTTACAAATTTAAAATTTTCGAACAATATTTTAAATATAATTTTAAATTCAACATTTTCACGCCAAACTGTGGCGCATGAGCGTCGCGTATTAGTGCGCCTACTTTGCGCGCAGCGCGCATGCACTAGTGCTTGGCGCGGTTGGAAGTCAAGATGGCCGCTAGTTCGAGTGACCGTTACAGCGGGAGAGAATGTACCGGTTCGAAAAGCGAACGAAAACTGCAATGTAAGGCCGTGAAGATAAAAAATACGCGAGCAAGGACATTTTAATGAACATTGGACGACATTAAATAAAAAACTGATCATGAAAAACTAAATTTGTGAAAATTGTAGGATCGTGAAAACCGGACATTGTTGGAAAATAGAAAGGTCAGTTTTGCAGGGGGTTTCGTCTCTTTTTATTCAGTGAATTCATTTATTCTCAGAACTCGTTAAAAGCCGCTGTCTAAAAACTATGGAAAACTGTTTTTTACGCGATTTAGACTTTTTTGTAAAAATTGCGAAAATTTCCGCCATTTTGGATTCAAACGGCGCCAAGCATCGACGCATGCGCGTTGCGCGTTGAGGCAGTGCGCACAGTACTGAGTGCAACGCGCATGCGCCAGTGTTTGGCGCGGAATGAAGACAAAATGACGGCGGCAGGTTCGTGTGAGTGCCGCGACGTGAATCGTGTGATAGTGTAGTAGCGAGAATACGTGTGACCGTGAACGCGGATAGGTCTTCAAAAAATATTTGACACGTGTTTTTTCGTTTGCCCGATTTGCCATTAATTTTTCAAGATATAAGGCCATTCTTCTAAGATTTTCTACTCATCCTATATATGATTTCTAATAATTTTTTTTATTAAGTGATTTTTTTACACACCAGTAATCGTTTCCTCTAGAAAATTCTCTAATTCTCTAAAATTATCTAATATCTTAAAAATTAACAATTATAGAAGGAATTTAGTGCATAATAGAATAAAAATATTTTTATACTCGAATCGAAAACAAATGTTGAGAAAAAAAGGACAAAAAGTAAAAACGGCCTATTCTTCGTATCAGTTGTTTCTTTTTTGAGTTTTAGACAGAATTTTAAGATTCTATGAAAAATTTCCAATAAGAATCACGTATAATACACGTTATTTAAATGAAAACCAATTTTTTAAAAGACAGAATTTGAAAAAACATGGATTTTACCCATGAAATCAGAAAAAAATGAATTTTTAAACATCGAAAGTTGTATCCCCAAAAAAATTTGTTCATAAACTTAAAGTTCAACTATTTAAGAAGAGATTTGGTGCATAATAGTGTTAAAATATTTATATACTCGATTTGAACAAACGCGTTAAAGAAAAAGCGACAAAAATGAAACATAGCGTTTTTCTCGTATCAGTAACATATATTTTAAATTTTTGATAACATTTTCGAATTCTACGATAAATTTCCAATAAATATCATGTGCGACACTTATACTTTTAAACAAGTATTGTTCGAGAAAAGAAAAAATAAGAAACGTACAGCGAAAAACGCTAAAAATCGATGAAACATCATTTTCATTGCTCAAGCCATTATAATGGATAGAAAAATCTGAAAATTTGTATTCAAGTTAATTTTTATATGAGGAATCCGAAAACGACATCAGTTTTTTTTATTAAAAATCGGCCCATTGCATACCATGCTGATTTCGTATGGAATTACCCATTCATATTTTGACTATTTTAGTTTTGTTGAATCTATATCATTTTTTTAGTATAATTTACTGTAAACTATCTGGAATGAATGATTAACAAAAACAAGTGGTCACTAATTGGTACATGTCAGTAAGGTTAAGGTGGCCACTAATTGGGACATTTACCTTAAATTAACTACGGGGACACGCTTCTTGAAGATGGAACCTTCTATACAAGTCCATCATTTAAATTTGAAAATTTTAAATTAAATCAACATTTTTCTAAACTAAATGAAAAATTAAATCTAATTCAATGAAACAATCATTCATTTTTCATTCACAATTTTCATTCATTCACAATCATTCACAATTTCTACTAAAAAATATTTTTCTTAATGATCAAGACTTTTTAATAATGATTTATCTATTGCAAAGAAGAAGGGAAGGAAAAAAAGAAGTTTAAGAAAAATATAGAAGAAATTACATAAACCACGTAAGAAAAAATGTCGATCGTTTAATTTGTCATTTCTTTGCACCGTAATAGAGAAAAAAATAGAAATTAACAGTGCGTTAAAATAATGGCATGTTACATGATTACATGATGAAACTGTATATAATACTTATTAACCTATATAAACTTACAATGTTTTTATTCTAAAAGAACAATACTGTACATCTCAACAATTTCATTTTAAAAATGCTGCGTGGGGGGTAAAACAATGTAATTATGTCAAACAATATTTGCATTTCTTTAATAAAAATAAGAGCTAAATGTACTGGTTTCACCAGAAGTACCAATTCAACGAGAAATATTTACTTTTTTAGTTGAGCAAATGTATATCTCTATAATTAAAAAGAAAAACCTGAGTAGGATATAACTTTTTTAAGTATACCAAAAATCACAGTTTTGTCTTTTGACAATTCGAACGGTGTGATTTTTCAATTGTTACTGTGATAGAGGTTTACACTGTTTGCAATTCTCCATTTTTTGGTTAAATTCCTCAATTTGCAAGGTCATTTCAAAGAAGCTGTATTTGTCGTGAATGTTCCTCGTGGCTGTTCGTAAGATCTCTTGCGGGCTTGATCCTGGTCCTGTGAAATCAACAAAACATTACATTACAATCAATACTTTAATTTCCATACGTTAGTTTTGACATTTCTAAATTCAAAGCTCCATACTTATCGCTAAGTGAGCAGAAAGAGCAGTTTTATCCAAAGACAAAGCCCAGATCCTCAAATTGTGAACCTTCAAAACTCCGTCAATCTCTGTAAATGTCTTTTCCACTTGGGAATAATCAAAACCTTTAGGAATTCCTTCCATCAGAACGTTCATCACATCTTTAATAATAGCAACCGTTGTCAAGATGACTAGAATTGAGAAGAAGAATGTGCACATTGGATCGACTAATTTCCAACTAGGCTGAAATCATGAAAAATTATTCGGTTTAATAACTTATTGATATTCATTTTGTGATGAATTAACAGTTTCGAAATAGAATCTATTTTTTTACTTTGAAATATATCACAAGAGCAGCCACAAAGACTCCAGTACTCTGGATGAAATCTCCGATAACATGAATAAATGCAGCTCGAACGTTGATGTTCCGCTGGTGGGTTTGTTTTGCGGCCGCGCTTTCCTCTTGGCTCTTATCCACTTTTCCATTTTTGTCATTATCATGACTGTGACTGTGTCCGTGACTATGTCCATGACTTCCTGGGCCGTGTTGGTGTAAAGACAATCCCATTCTGTAAAATATAACAAAAATATAATATTGACCCTACAATAAACTACGCAGTTTTTAAATCACATAGTTTTCAAAAGTATAATCTAATACAAAAACGTATTTGTACAAACCAAAATTAAATTAAAATCAATAATATACATTTAAATTTAACATACAATTTATACAAACAAAAATAAACTACATAGACTAAGTAAGCAAACTCATTTACACAAGATTAACAGCAACTCCTACAGCGGATGTTATAAGCATCACTTCAGCATCCAAATTAAAGTCCTCGTAAACGATCCTTTCAACAGCAAGGTACAATAGGATACCAGTAACAACCCAAATTAAAAGTACGGAAGTCAGCGCTCCGATTACCTGAAAAATTGTGATATTTTTATAATTTTTTTGTTTTTACACATTTAGATATTATTTTTACAATTTCATGTCGTGGATACATACTTCTGCTCGGTACCAGCCAAAAGGCATTTTCCTCGTTGGGGGTCTGCTTGCAACCCATATTGAGAAAAGTGATATCATAAAAGACGCAAAATCAGTCAAAAGGTGAGCTGCATCTGTCGCAATTGCTAAACTGCTTGACCAAATACCACCTAGGGATAAAAATTATACTCAATATTGATGTATTTGTTGTCATAATTCAAGACGTTTAATATTAGATACATTGATATCAATTTAGTTGTTCTTTTTCATATGATTTTTATTTATTTTTATTTTTGCTGCCACAGAATTAAGAATTGTGTTAAATATTTATTTTTAAAATTGTTAATTTTTAAAAAACTGAAAAAAACACGATTCAGAAAAAAAAACAAGAGAATTTTCAGTGCAATTAAATATCATTTTTCTTAGTGAATGAAGACAAAAGATTTCGACGAATAACAGTCATCTCAACAGATAGAAATCGTTATTCATTAATAATTTATAATACAACCTCATTCAAACAATATTTTGCTCAGAAAATTATAATAAAAGTGATAAAATCGCGCTTTTTTTTTTCATTAAATTAGTTTCCCGTTTACCCGAAATTGAATAATGGTCAAAAATTTATTATGAATTATTTACTCGTTAAATGAATGAAGTGGATAATCAAAAATAAATATAAAATTTAATGATGACTAGAGATTGCTATTTATGAAATACAATTTTACATTCTACAACAGCAAACAATTTTGTACCGCTAAACAAATTATATCAAGCGATTCAGAGATGCCCAAACTATCGCCTGATAAAATTCACTCAGCATAAAAATATTTGTTTTAGGATCTCAAGCTGTTTTTCATATAGAGTAACCGTTATGTATCTTTTATTTATTGCAAATTTACTCTAGATTTATTCCTAAGTAAAAAAACAATCAATTACCAACGATTTCTCCTATCATAAATATTACGCAGAGCACACTCGCAATAATGAGCTTCTTCTTTGCCCTCTTGTCAATTTCTTCATTGCGTTCTCGATGACAATGATCCTCATCTGAAAAACAATAACATAAATATACATGAGAGAAATTCAAATAATACAAAGTAACAAGTTTGAAATTTTTCGTCTAACAATCATTGTTCCTTGAATATACCACATTTGTGTGTTATCGTCGATAGAAAAATGCGGCATGGAAATCCGTACGAAAATAATAACGTCTGATAAGATTAAAAAAGAATGCTTAACTTTCCAATCGACAAATTCGGATTTGTTTGTCAAAGATACAGAAATCATACGACTATTTATTTTCTAGACAATGTTCAAATATTTCAGACCAACTTTTGTCTGAAATATTTTGTCTTTTTATTGCAAATTACATAATAAAATTTAACTCAATTTTTTCATTGAAAACCAGAAAAAGTATTCAAATATTCCAAATTTGTTTGAAAATCAAAAATAAACAATTTTTAATATTTAGTATCTTATAAAAACAAATTAATACTTTCATTTTGTTTTGGTAGTTGTTTTAAATTTTGTTTACACATGTTTTGTAATGATTTTTTTTTGTTGAAAAATACGAAAAAAATATATATTATATAAAAGTTATATCTATTTTTTTCATTCAATTCTATCAGAATGTTTTTATTATTAAAAACTAGTACAACTTACATAATGCGTTGTTGAGTTGATAATCTACCGTTTCCTCCTGACTTCCAGGTTGAACAACTGTGCAGCAACCAGACAATTTTCCATGGACACAAAAAATCACTTTCTTTGTAACTGAGCCTTTGTCATCTGCTTCATTATTGTTTGGTGGAATGCTCGTTCCGTATCCGAAAGTAGCTTTATCTTTGAATCTACAACAAAAACAAGAACCCAAAAAATGAAAAAAACACAAACTCTCACAAGCGACGTTTCTCAACTCGAACTTAAAACGAGATGAAATGCAAAAACAAAACAAAACATACAAATCAGGTTTGGACATTTTATGAACGAAATGCGTAATTTATTTATCTTCAGCAACTGCAATACGAATGAATAAATGATTCGAATTCTGCATCGTCCTTATCCGCCTTTGATTTAATAATCGAAAGATCTTTATCACGAAGATACATTTAATTACAAGATATTATACAATGACCTTTTCGAGTGTTCACATTTTCATATTAATTCTTATTTTAATGGCTGCGCGTATTTTGAGAAAGAGAAAAAAGCAAAGGTTATTTCACATTGTGTTATTTTTAATTTTTTTTATATATAACCTATTTTAGAATAACCTATAAAAACCGTGAGCCTATGAATCTTAGAAATCTGATAAGTAGAAGTGAACCAACATCATGCGAGAATATTCCGTGCCGTTGACACCAAACGCCGACTTGGGACAAAATTTGTACTGAGATTTCAGGGCGAGGATCTGCTCGCGAAAGCGCAACTTTTTCGACGCCCGCACTCTCAAAAGGCCGTCGCTTTTTCGGTGCTTAAGAACCATCTCGTAACTGATTCGGCTTTGACCATCAACTTTGTGTTTTCCTTTTATTTTTGTTCGCTCAGTCACGGGATCACGTACGGCGCAAAACAATAAACATTTTCTGCACTGTTACGCAACAAGTGTCTTCGCTATGAGGAAAGAACGCACAACCGAGCGAGGAACACTACACCGAACTGAAGATCCAGTCAAAACAACATGTAGGCAAACCCATTTCTCGGTATGCTGCATGCACCTTGATTGGTGAACGTGTGATATTCCAACGCTTTCGTTCGGCGTTCGAGAAAGTCAACCGCATGCAAAACTCAAGGCGAAAAGAGTCGGAAAAAGAGCGCTCGTTATGTCGGTTGCAATCGTTTTAATTGTTTGCAAAATAATGCATTGTCAATGCGTTTGTCAATTTTGTTTTTCGTTTACAATCGAAATTCAATTGTCAACCGACGAGCGTTCTCATCGCGCGCGGTATTATTACAAAATATTCGGTTGATTATCATTTTTTGTTAACATTGTTTCACTTTGTTACACGTTAGTGTATAAATTTGAAAAAGAAAAGGAAACAGTGCATTTTTGTTGAACACAAAGCAAACAAATTTTCTTCGTTTATTTTATGATTTTGATATGTGAATAAAAAAACGTGTCTTGAGATTAACAATACAAATATCAATTTTTTTTGTTTGTTTATCTACATTTTACATTGTTGTTAAAACGGTTTGTTTAAAATTAAAATTTTTGTTGCACCCAAAGGTATGCATGTTTTTATTTCTCATTGTTCAAAGTCTTAATGTTAAAGATCATTTTTTTGGTTTTATTTTATAATTTTTTTTGTTATAAAAAACAGTTTGGTAATGCAAAGTGTTATTTCAGTCCAACAGTGTCAATAAATTCGTATACTCTTAAAAAAATAAACAAATTCAACGTGGAAGAAATGAATTCATTTTTTTACAATAATCTTATCGAGCGCGGTAATTATCAATTAATCATATCAATTATTCACTTCCAACCATGTCATACGTCTGAATTCATGATTACAAAAAATAATATCCCACAATTAAATTGTAATTTGAAATTCAAGAAAAACCGAGATTCAGTCGATTGAAAAAAAAAAAAAAAAAAAAAAAAAGAAATCTAATACCCTTAGTATTCATAAATTTTATATTACAAGTACTTACCAGGATATATGGTTTCGTGAACCTCGTTTTCACCCGGAGTTTTAAATACTTGAGGGAAAATGTTTTAATCTAACAATATCGTGGCATTGTTACGACGCATTGGAGCGCCGCTTTGGGTTGAAGCTGAAATTAATGTCTCCAACTACCGCGAACGGGCGCGTCTATCAATTAGTTTTTCTCGAGCACCTGTCGCGATCGATTCATCTATACATAAATGCATGAGGCTCCAGTACCAACTTTTTAAAATTCGATTTTCTTCGTCGACGTTGAACGAGAAATCTCCAGGCCACGCTGTCGCGTGAGAGGGCGGAAGAGAAGGAAACCCGGAATCGCTGTATAAGCTTATCGCTGAAAAATTAACTTATACGTTCGAGACTGTAAAAGGTACTGTATTAAGTGACAGATACACTTTGGAAAAGTTTTTTTTTTAAGAATAACGTTAAAAGCACGTAACTCTTTTTTACTATAACATCAAAAAATTGATGAGCGAAATCCATTGCATTGAATGTTAATGTGAAAAAATATAATTTTTAATGCTATGAATGAAAAATAATGTAGTAATGACTGTTCGTGAAATGTCAAAAGTTTTAGACGACCTACTTATTTTGGTGCAGTAAAACATTTTTCATGGTAAATTTTTAATTTACGGTCATTCTGACGACCTGATGATCTGTTATATGCTATATTTTTGAAATTTGTTCGAAACTAGCGAGTAAAGTTTCAATATCAATAAGCGTATCAATCAGAATGTCATTCAAAGATAATATTGTGTTTACTTTTTACCAAGGACTGACGCGTGTTTTTTGTATTTCACTCAAATCCTTCTAATACGAAAACAAATTTTCTTTACCATATACACCATATACGGAATTAAATTGAGCTGGGGTTTGTTTTTATTTTTGAATGCAGATATTATTGTGACACTGCAGTTCAATATAGTGACGTTGCCGGGGGACACACTAATTGAACAATAGAATAAATAAACTAAACGAACGTTCGGAATAATATTATTTTGTTCATTGGTAAACACAATCATTCAAAAACGGAATTTCATTGTGAAAAATGAATAAAATCAATCAAGTGTCTGAAGTTCTTAATATAAAAATATTCGTCATAATATGTCATAGCATTATATTCTAATCCGGTATACAATCATTTAAAACGTTATATATAACATTGTGACTATTTTGAAATCAATCGACTGTGACGAGGTAGTTGAAAGCAACACTGATGAACATAAATGAAGCCAATTTTTTTTTTCTCAAATGTCCTTATAGTGTTGCCAAGTTCAAATATAAAAAGTCGTGATTCTAAAGTTTTTGCAGTTACTTGTGTGTAAAATGGTGGAACAAAGTGAATCACCTTTTAGAGTCGTGAAAGCTAGCCCATCTCACTTGTGAAGTGATAACAAAGTTTCTTCAAAAGTGGGGTCTTAGCTTGAGTTATCATTGGGGTAATAGTCGCGGTGAATTAAAATCTATAAGGACATATTTCAACTTAATTATTATTTTAATAAGTTTATTAACATCTTTTAGCTCAGTGCACCTCAACAAGTCTTACAAATATAACGTTCTCATTTTGTAGCTTTTTAATTTGAGAATGAAAATGATAAATGGAGGAAATAATACTTCATAGTATTGAGTTTCTTATTCAAATAATTTCTTCAATTTTGTAATATTATAATTACACAAATGTTTCCAAAGAAGTTCAAAATTGCAAAAAAATAAACTTAGTTTCTACCTCTTTACATTCTGTTTTCAAAGTTAGTTAGTTAATTAATCAGTTCTTTGACGATAATGATTGATTCAACAATTATCAACTTTCGAATTGATATAGCATGACATATCAATTTATTTTTTAATTAATATAATATAACTAGGATATAATATAAAATCGAAATGCTGTTAATTGTTATGTAAAAAATAAACGAAATGTTTGTTCTAAATCAAGATATATAATATGAAGGTTATTCATTTGCTTTTATATTAAGATATTGACGCTTTCGAAAATCACCGGGTTAGTTCTGCGGTTTCCAAGCTATATGCGGATAAATGTGATTTGATGTACGCTGAATATAGCAGGAGATTGACTATTTTAATCTACTTCCTTTTACCAGCCAATTCACAATAACCTTCCGGTTGCTCAGTTTCATTATGAAATGTCTAATTTTTATATTTAATGATAAGACAGTGCCAAATGTGTTTCAAAATCGTCTAATACAAAAATAAATGTTCAGTTCATTGGCGAAAAAGATATAAACTTTTTCCTCCAATTAGGAGATACATAATCTAGAACATTCACAATTACAATTGCATGATTGATAACTCGATCTTGATATTATTGCTTTTTTTTTTTTTTTCTGAAAATAGTTCAATTTAGTA
>JAAMPD010000260.1:0-66561 GCA_025266255.1 Trissolcus basalis
TGTTTTTCAATCACGAAGAAGTGAAAGCGAATTTGAATTCAAAAATGTAATTGGCAAAATTGAATCAATTTTTTTTTGTAGTTTTTTGATCATGAAAATGTGAAAGCAAATTTAAAATTGATTTCATTGGCCTTTGTTTTTTTTTCTTGTGCAGTTTACAAAATTCACGACAAGTCCGAGTTTGTGACACACCTGGCCATGAGCTGCAACTTTTCGTTTATTCAGTACACGGGGATCAATTTTTAATAGACAAAATAGAAAGGAGATAAAAATAAATTCCCGGCCCACCGCATTGAATTTCGATAGCACAGCCGGTACCATGAATTCTTGCGAATAACAAAATTTGCTAATACCGTCCTTTGTAAACTTTGTATCTTTGCCATGAAACATGCAAACTATGTTGCAGCACGTTGCTGTGGATCGTTGCCATTCGTCTGTTACGCGAAATCGCGAGCGAATATATATACTTGCGCGCGCACTATCATGCGCCAATTCGCGTTTGCAATTTCTGCGACATTTCTAACAAATTTCAAATTCTCATTGCAAATCATTTATTCAGTCCAAGCAATAAATTTTTAAATCACAAAAAATATTTTGGAATCCACTTTCTGAGGAATTTATTATTTCGAATTTTTGGATTCGTTAAAATGGAATTTCTTCTAATACTGAATAACAATAATTAAATTTAACTAAATATTTCGCTTTTTTTGCAAAAATTTTAAAATTACTTCAAGAGATGAAAAATAAATGATAAAATAGAAAAAAAAAGAAATAATTATATAAAACAAAATGTTTCATTCAAATTATTTTGTGAATTTGTTTTGATCAAATATAAAATATTTTCCCAAGGTGTATTGCACATATCCGTTTGTAGCCGATTGCATTTTTTGTTATCGCACGAGCAATTAATATTTATTAATCGTCGTCGTTGATAAGGCCGGGATACTTTTTGATTTTGTAATTCCTCTTCCTACACGCGTTTACTTTATCAACCGGTTGGGATCGGAGTTGCACTATTAGAAAGCCTCAAAAACAAGCAAATGCTTTTTGTGGCAAAAGCCAATATTAAAATGCACGAGATTATGGGCGAATTGAATTAAATGCAATCAAACACATGGCGCATGAATCTGACGCGATACGCCGGCTTTTTTCCCCCCTCTGTATCGGAATAGATCCCGCGGGTAGAACAAAAAAGCAACAGCGAAACACATAGAGCGGCAGTGTAAATAAAAATGAAACCGCGACGCGAGGCGCTTTTAAGTTGAAAAGTGTCCTAAATTCTTTGAGAAAGAAAAATAAAAGGAAAATAAATAATATGACGGCTTTGTGATCCCAGCCGAGTGTCATCCGACAATGGTTCACGGGGTCGCGACAAGTGCAATCGACAACACTGCTTTCTCGAGTGTTTTCCTTAATTAAAAAAATGTTGATGAAGGTCCGGCGCACAAAAATGATAAAGCTCTTTCATGTTCTCTGTTTTTCTTGTATTTCTTAAAAACAAAACAAAAATAAATAATAAATAAAACTTGAAAAAAAAAAATATTAAAAAAATAAAACAAAATCAGAGAAAAGAAACAAGTAAAAAATTTTATATCATTACTAAAATGATAACATTCGTGAAAAAATGTAGATTTGTCAAACTTCACATAATTAACATTATATCAAACAAATCTTAATTTGTCTCAATTTATTTTTTAATCTCAATTTTTATTAATATAATTTTTTTTAAAAATTACATTTTACACCACTTGTTTTCTGTTTCTTTCTTAATTATAATTCTTAATTATAAAAAATTAAAATTTAAGAAAAAATATGAATTAAAAAATATTATTATAAAAAGATATAATGTTGTTGATTTATTAAACTACATACAATTTACATTTTATTAAATAAATCATTCTTGAGGCTGTTTTACAAGTAGGACCCGGTATATTTTTCATTTGGAAAAAAATGTTACTGGAAACATCCCATTTTAATTTCATTGGTTGTTCTTTTTTGCGGATAATCATTAATTATACACGTCATGACTTTTTGTAAAAACACATTTATCTGCATCAGACAAATGGACCAATTGGGATTTGGCATTGGCACCAGCTCAAAAGGACCTAGCCTGACGCAGCGACTCAATAAAAATTCAAAAAGTCGGTCAAAAGCGAACCAAATTTTCAGCCCATCCCATTTTTATTCCCCTGATAAAATAATAACAACTATACAAATTGCCCGGGGAACTTGGCGAATTTCAACCAAACTTCGCCTCTTAAAACTTTCGTCCTATTTTGAGATTAATTATTCCGCTGAAATTTGAATATTAATTTTGTACACTACATTCATATAAACTCATCATACATTTCATTATTATTATTTACTGGCCAAAAACCACCCGGCCTTCACCGTCCACCGCTTCACGAAATGAAAATAAGTTTTTGATGTACTTCTCAATAATTCTAGTTACGAATTCCCGACATTAGCTCAAATTTTGTCAACATTGAAGTAAACATACGTTTCAAAACACATTTCAAAATTTAATTTAAATACAGCACAACTTTTTTTTGTCGAATAATCATACTCAAAAAAAAAAAAAAAAAAAAAAAAATTTAATCCAATAATATTTTAATCAAGAAATCAATTACAAAAAATTAAGGTAAACGTACCTAATACGGTTATAGTGTACTTATTTGTGTTATACTATTTTTTTTAAATTGATTCTTATTTTGGATAATTATTGAATCATTTGAAATTCACGAAGATTAAGTGTTAGATTTCCATTAATTAATTTCAATAAAATGGCTTGCACAGCCTTCAATTTTAAAATAAATTCAAAATATATTTTAAACAAAAATAACATAAATATAGGTTTGTATAACCGTATTAGGTACGTTGGAGGAAATTCGGTACTTATAACATTCCAATGAAAACGATATTATAAAAAAATGAAGTTAGATTGAATTAAATAATTTGTATAAAACCATTTTTAACGCCTTTTATTCAAAATAATTATATTATTATATACATTCTGTATATAAACAATATATAGACAATTTCATTAGGATGAAATGGAAAGGTCAAAGATAGTGTCACATATAACCCCACTCGGCACAATTACCTTAACTGTCAGATAAAAATCTGTTTTTTTAATAAACTAAATCGATGAAAAAAATAAAAATACAATCGATGAAAAACAATTCTAAACCGGCCTGTGACACTTCAGAGATTGCATCGAGTACGCCTGATGTAAAAAAAAAACTGCATTTCATCTGTTCGTAATAGCCCAAAAACATAGCAAACAAACAAATATCAGTTCTTTTTATGTAAAAGTAACAATCCATCAACCGATGCATTTGTTTATTTGTTCGTTCAATTTCTTAATACATTCGCCGAGTCGAAAAGTCAAATCATCTTAAGCACGAGTGACTTTTTTTTCAGCCGGCTGCTTTTATGCACGAAAGCCGATCAAACACTGTGTTTTGCATCTGCAATGCAAATCGAGCGTAATGTCGCTGAATTAGTACACAGGCAGGTTCATCGATTAATTTTACAGTGTTTTACAGTCCGGGAGATAATGATTGATATTGACTTGTACTGCGCCTGGGTATATGTGGTTGGCTTTGTGAATTGCACGTGATCGTGTAGGCTTTTACAAGCCCGACCATTTTCTGATCTTTTTTTCTTATTGGCAAACATAGAGCACAACGGATGTCCGATCGAACAGGTTATATCTGACATCCGGTTGGCAGTCGCGCAGATCAATGGCCCCGGCAAATAAAAATAGTTATACGCATGTACAATCGATCCACAATTTTTCGTTTTACTTTGTTCGTTTTTTTTTTTTTTCAATATTGACTTTTCCTTGCAAACTAGTTTGTTATTGATTCATTGTTTACTCTTACATAAATAAGGATCGCACAAAAATAAACTACTGCGCGTCTCTTTCGGAAATGAAAGATGCGTTGTTTTGGTCTGGAAATTTTGATGGACCGAATCGTTTTGTCGATAAATTATGAAAATCCGTTGGAAAAATTTATTTAAAAATTTGTGATCAACGAGAGATGTAACATTCACGATGAAACATGACAAGTTTGGATCATAACTCAAGTTCTGGATAATGGTTCTGTTTGTGTCTTCGAAACTTGTCGTCAGCGCGAGTAAATACAAGATTGGTCGCAAGTTCAAAACCGAAAACCATTTGTTTTCAGAATAACATGAGAAATGTAATAATTTTTAATTAAAATTTTCTACGTTTACCGTTGTTTATGACTCTTCTAATAAGAAAAAGCATGCTGATAATCTATATGATAATATACATTATGTATATATATTTCATGGGTAATATAACGTACTTTTTGCGAAATTATTTAAACGATTAAATTTTAATTAAAAAATTAATCAAAATATGAACTTTATTTTTCCCTTGTTTTAAATTGACAGTTTTTTTAATTACTCACCGAAGGAGCGGCTGTGATTTTGATACGACGTTTATAACGGACGAGCGCCATCAAAAAGTGAGGAAGCAAAAGCCATTGCAAAGTGACGATAATCTGAGGACATTCAAGAAAAATGTTTCAGCCTTTAATAGCGTGATATGAAAAACGTGATATAACATTTTAGATTGAACTACCAATCAAGTTCTAAATTACATTTTGATTACAAGAGACAGCATTATCGTTGAATCTCTGCAGCTGCGTATTCTTACTTTTTTTACGTTTTTAAATCCATCATTAAATTATAAAGAAAACTAATTTCTCAAAACTTTAACCCAATTCATCATCGAATTTGTCCCTGACATTTACCTCAATAATTGAAAAGTAAAACAGTTTGCAAAGAGGCAATATTGGTTACATTGGTCGTATATAAAAATAAAAAAAATGGAAAAATTGTATTATTGAAAAAGAAGTTTTATATCAAAAACGAACGGCGACATATTGGGGGTGGGAACCGATATCCGTCAATGCGCCATCTGTTGGTAGTAATAAAACGGTAAAATCGATGATAAGAAAATTAGATTAATTTATAAAATAAAAAAGAAAAAAAACAACAAGTCAAATAGAAAAGGGTCGTATATTTATCGATGAAATTTCATGGACAACAAGACGTTCTCGGACCTCTAATGACAATTTCATTGGGCGAACAATTTTTCCACCCGACTTTCCGCTTTTCCAATTTTCCGATTCCGTTGTCCGCGAACCGTGACGATTCCGGGAGGTCAAACGAGCACTCCGCAAACACTCGGACCTCTGACCTCCGACGAAAATCGGCTTTTACAAACGTTATTGGTATAAATCAAATTTGAAACGTCCACTGTGATGATTGTTGCCTTGTGCAAACGAGGTCCTCCATGGAATCTGCCCTCCTCGCTCTCTCATCGTAAAAAAGTCGTTAAAGGTGCATTGAACGACGCGATCCTGAACCTACACTAAAACAGCCCTTGATCTTTTTCCTCTGGCTTTCATCTCTCACTGACTTATAACCGGAGAAAATTTTATGAATGATTAATTTTTTTAACCCTTGAACTCTGGTTCTTAGAAATATCTCATGAACGATTTCGTCATCGCACGTGTTTGATAATAAAAAATTTAATTTACAAAATTTATCTTTCATATTAGAAATTTTGATTGACATTTTTCCATGTTAATTTTTGATCAATTTTTTAATCCTCGCGTTAATAATGTAAACTTTACCTTCACGGTAATTATAAGTAAAGATTTTCAAAGAAGAAACAACAAATAGGTTAAAATGAAATTATAATCTTTTAATAATTATGTTAATATGAAAAATATAATATTGCAATATATATTATATTAAAAATAATATATGTATAATATCTTAAAAATTATAAAAAGTAAATATTTATGGTAATATATACATTTTATGAATTCTTATATTTTCTTTAACTTTCTTATTTTTTTAACAAATTTTATAAAAATCTTCGAAAATGTCGAAAACATCCAAATTTGCATATTTTATCTTTATTTTTACATGAATTATGCGTAGCTCAAAATGAACCATCCGTTCTCTTTGTCAGGTAACATTTTGTTTGTCCGTCTAAATGAATTTAAAAATGAAACAAGAAAAGAGGCATCATTTCTACGAGAAAACTATTTTAGTTTGCAACAACAGACTATTTCTGATAACACAGTTTTAATTCCTCGGTAAAAATTAGAATGCAGCAATCGTGAAAGCAACGGAAGTGACAGCAGTCTCTTCTGCCACATACGATGTCGATATCGCCGCGAGCTTTATATGTACGTCTAGCGCAGAGATTGTGGGCACCGCTATGACATCCAGATTAGAAGCACGACGATGAACGCCAGATTGCTGGGAAAAAATGATAAAATGAAAAAAAAGCGAATCAAACGTTCATTCAAAATCGTTGCGTCCCGTTCACTCAATTCCCTTCACTTCCAAGTTCAACTTTGCGTCATACGTTATTTCATTCTTTTTTCTCTTATTTTTGTTTTCAGTCTATGAAAATTTGCATGTCTGCATTGTCTAATTTGGTTAACAAAAAATGTGATAAACAGAAACATTTTTTTATCATCATTTTATCTTTATCTCAACGAGTGCGTGAAATCGTAAAATTCATTGTTTGAAATTTGAAGTCTGAGGGAGCGAGAATGTATATTTATGAAGCGAACGATTTGATATACATAATCGAGTAACAGCGTTCCCCTTTTACTATACGTGTCCTGTAAGACTCCGCGCCTTACCTTGCACGGCGAATAGCCAAAGAGCAATCGAAGTGCATTCGTCTTCAGTGCGCCATAGACACTGTGCGCCGCGACACGCCATTACTCGCGCGCATTTAGCGACAGGCAATTCTCTTTGCGACAAATTGACCTCTCGTTTTGCTCGTACCTCACACTGGATGCTGCAACAAAAAATGTAATCAAATTTATCAAAAAGACAAATGTGACTTTTTATCAAGAAACTCTATAATTTGTCAACTGGCGCATTCAAAAACAATGTTTGCAAAAACACTTTTTTGCAAAACCGTTTTTTTTTTTTCAAAAAATAACAAGTCCTGGTGGAAAACGTAAACATGGTTCCGACCTGTTATTTCCCTTGGGAGAAAAACGGAAGGCTGAATTTGTAAATTCAATCCAAAGACCAGAAGATTATTCTTGATTCATTTTCTATTGTTCATTTTTGAGATAAGAAATGGGAGATCGGCAGTGTACAGGGATCAAAAGTGAAAACACAAAGCGTGAAATCGAGCATGGCAAAAGGCGATGAAATTAGGAGACTCGCGGAAATTCTAAGCCTTTCGAAAATGCCATAAGATTCAATGGATTTGCAGTAGATGAAGCAGACTTTGATCAGCCAGATAAGCGAGGTCCGCCTATTAGCCAGACTGGTCGGCCGAACTCGGGCTGCACGTTCATCCGATCGTCCGTTCATTCGGGTGAAAGACCCTATCTTTTCCCTCTCTGTAACGTCCCTATAACGTCCTTCGCCCCGCACCCTCTTTTCCACCCTTTCGTCCTCCTCTCCGTTATTCTTCGTACTTCCTCCCCGCCTCTCGCGAACACTGTCTGTCTCGAACAGAGCCGCACCTTCGTCTTTCCACAACCTAAATCTTCTCTATTCATTGTTCTTATAAACTCTCTTTCTTTCGACAAAAATATATTTCAAACAAAATACGAAAAATTATTAATACAATCACCAAATCACCTGATACAAAAATAATCCATTCATAATTACCAACAACATTGTTCTAATTACACTTTTATCTTAAATGTCGTGAATTTTGAATAAACTATGCAAAATCAAGTATTAAATCTTTCTATTTCTTGTACCTCTAAAATTTTTTTCTCCAAAAATATATTTTACAAAAAATAAAAAAATATAAAGATTTTCACATCACTTGATCATACAAAAATGTTCCATTCATAAAAATCAAAAATATATAAATTCTTACAACAATAAAAAATTTCCAACAAAACATAAGAACATGAAAAATCATAACATCACCTGGTACAAAATTCCATTAAAAAATACGAAAAATTATACTGTTGACCATAACTTTTGAATAAACTATGAAAAATGAAGCATTAAATTTGACTAAATTCATGAAATTTAATTGACCGAATAAATTTTATTGCATTCAATCGGANAGGGGGGGAGGGCAATTTTTCACGCTGATATGGTATTGAAAAGGTGCATTGTTTTGATAAATATTTTTGCACGGCATCATCAATGGAACGTAAATTTGCATAACTCTGCGCAATGCAGAGTGCACGAGTATGTAAAGCACGAAAAATGTCGGGCGATGATTTACGGCAGTTTCTTTTGTCACTTTATTTGCCCGTGCGCGGTACTTGGTTCGCCCGGCAATTGAAGCTCCAATCCCAACGAAACTGGCAAAGTCCGCGAGCCGGACACACCTCTCCCTCGGCATCCTCGTTTCATCTTTATCCCTGGCATTGTTCACCTGAGCAAAGGAGATTATTACGCATGCAAAGAAACAGTCGCAGATTAGCAATGTAAATTAGGAATCGCGACGTGTGCACGCCGTAATGACAGCGCCGATCAAAAATTGCTTTGCCATAGCAACACTAGCGCCGTTGAATACTAATTCTCGCACAGCCGACAGGGGTGATTATATTTCGGACTTCGTTACCAACCAAATTCGCAGGCCCTCATTTTTTTAATTCCACAGTCCAATTTGAATGTCAAACGTTTTTAACATTTTTTTAAATTAGCTCTCGCTTCTATAAACTTTAATTTAATTTAATTACAAAGACAGCTAGAGGGGAAGTTAACATTTCAACTCGCATAATATAATAAACAAATTTAACAATATCTGAATAACTCCTTTTCCAAATTACTTCGCGTTCCAAAATATTATCTAACAATACAACTAGGAACAAATCAAAATAATTATAATTCAGATGGGAAAGTATACAGCTGATCTAAATTTCGTCTTTTTTTTGTCGTCCAAGTTTGATTAGATTAAAAGCCATTAGTTGTGTCACGTTGACTCTGTAATGTCATTTACTTTACAGAGTTTTGCCAGTACAAGTGTTGTACGAGTTAATTAGCAACTTTAAACTGCGCTGAAAATTGTTCCCGTGCATCGTCATCGTAAGGGTTTTGCTGCATTATTTTCTCACTGTGCCAGAAGCAGCAGCTGCTCCAAGTCTGCGGGTACCACAAGTCTGCCACACTGTTTCGCCTTCGCGTTGCTATACTATCGCTTATTAATTCGACCTCTTGCAAGGGTTCCCCCGATCATCCACCGAACAAAATGTATTTCGATCCTATTTTTGATACTAAATTTGCCTATTTAATAAGTCGATCGAAACATCATTGGCTTCGGGAGTTTTTAAATTTTCCACATCAGAGGGCGCACCGTTCGATCGGCTGAACACCAAAAACAAAAAAGTAAGAAGAAAAAAAGAGACTAGGCTGCACAAAGCATTTCTTTGTGTGCCTCTTCATTCATTAAAAAAAGATTTAATATGGATGTATACTAAAATTTGTCTGTCTCTGTTCTCAGAGTTTATTGCCTGCCCTATTAGCAGACGCTCAAGGAGAATGAACTTGCTTTTATTGCGCTTAGTCAGAACGCGGTTCATTCCCCTTTGACGTAAAATGCTTTAATAACTGGCGTCTTTTATATACCTTCTGTATCACCTTTATGCTAATGCGAAGGCGAAGAATCGATTCGCACGCAATGGCATGCGTCAAAAATTTGCTACTTTGCACACTGCCGATGGCGCTAATTGACAACAATTATCTCAACGTTAATGCACTGGCCAAAGTGTTGTCGTACACAAAGGGGAGGCAAAAACCGCCGGTGATTTATTGATACTGTCGTTTCAAGAAACAAGTGATTTATTAGCCGAAAGTTATATTCGACTTTTACACGAAACACGTGAATTTATATGACAACATTTCTGAGACTGCAAAAATGTTTCGTATAATTAATCGGTTTATGAATTTTTGGGGCGATGCAATTTTTGTTCGCGGGATACGCTCTGGATCCTTTCGTCTCGCGATTTTATTTTCATATTTTTATTCACGTCATTTTTGTATAATAATATATGAATATCTGTAGTTTTTAATCTTCCACGTAAATGCGAGTTTCTGATAATATTACGTTTCATTTGAAGATTGTGTACCAACGGTTTTTTTTAATCCTTGAGAAAACGTTTCGAAATTGCAGCATAATCCGAGATAAAGGTGCTCGAGTGAGATTCAGTTGACTGAGACCAAAAAAATCCATCCTCGCGAAGGTGTTAAAGAACGTTCAGAAAAATCTTTGCCGGCAAAGTTGACTCTCGAGTTCAAAGCCGTCTTCTAAGCTTGTCTTTCATCTACAAAACTTTGTTTTTATTTTATTTTATTATTTTTTTTTTTACAAATTTTCGTGTACATCCTGTTGAATTCGATTCTGGCGCAAACTTTTTTGTATACAATGTACAAAAAGCGGTTTATTTGTAAGTCACAATGACGTTCAAAACAGTGCATCAGAAACAAAAACAAAACAACAAAGAGAAAAAAATGAAGTAAACTTTTCTTATATGGCGACCATCAGCGATGTCCCTCCCTTTTTTGTAGAATTAATTTTATTAACTCGTAAATGCGAATGTTTTTATTGATTGCGACGAACGATATTTCATCGTTTTAACAATTTGTCGCTCGTCGTAAAAACACATACAATGCAGTATTAAAGAGCAATACTGCTCCGAACGCGGTCGGCCGAGCGAGCGAAATTCGAATAATTTATTGTTGTTTCTTCCTTTTGGGCGGGTAAGTTGTGTTATAACAGCAAGAGTGTGCTGCACGACCTTGCGAGGTGGTTCTAAGTTATGTGTAAAAGCGAAATGGATTTTCATTCGCCGCACGTACACGCTTTTTTCATACAATTATATACGGAATATTCCGCATCGGGGCTTTGATGATGCACGATTTCTTTTTCAAAATTCACATTCCTTTGTGCGCCATTGTGCATTTCTTATAAAACGCGAATGCTTTTCTTCGCCGATGAAAATGTCTTATATGAGATTCGTATATGTTTTTTTTCCATGCTTTATTTTACAATTATGTATGATCAAGCGCTGAGCTTCCTTTTTGCAATTTTTATTCGTGCAGAAAAACTAAAGTCTCATATTATTATTTTCCCTTTTGTTTTTCTGTTTTTTTTTTGCAACTTTTCTATTTTTAACCGACCAATTTAAATCGATAATCGATTAATCAATTGACCGTAAAGTCTTGAGAAGCAATAAATGGCGTGGCTTAGTTTTCATTTGGGAATCGATAGCAGGGCACATGCGATTAGTTTTGATTAGCACCTGTGTATTAGTGTATGATCACATAATTCATCAAACTGCATTGCATACTAATCGCTCATGACAAACCGTGATTTGCGGCAGTAAATTTTCTTGCAATAAATTATTAATCTGATTAATGAAACGGTGCTAAAATTCGTTCCTTTTTGCTTGCAATACGATTTTCCAATTAGTTTTATGCCCTGGACGTTATTGAAGGCAAGCTATATCCCACACACTGTCTCCTCAGAACCGTGTAGGTGTCGAACAACAAAAAAATCAAAGAACGTTTCCTTAAGTTTCTATCGGTGTGAACGTTCATTTTTTACTTTGTCTCGACAACTTCGAGTCTCTGTGTTTACGATTTTCAAAATTCAAATCAAAATATAATTCCAGGTAAACATAAACTTCTTTTCAGACTTTTTAGAAATTTTGAATTCTTTAACAAAAGATATGTTTCTATGTGTATGATTAATTGATTTTGCAAACTGAACTTGAAAAAAATGTCTCTATTATAACCAGCTGATTTTACATATTTCAAATTTATATCTTTTCATAATGTAGAAGATTCACTGGATAGTGAATATTTCTAATTTTGTAGAAATTTTAAATCAATGCTCGCAATGAGAAATAAATTCTCAATTTGCGATAACTTAAAAAGTGGAGCAGCGAACGACGTTACCGACGTCGTTGAGGACAAAATTATGGAAAATAAGAATGCTTTACTTCAAACCAAAACAATCGATTTAAGAGATATCAAAATTCAAAAATAAATATTTCAACTCTACTATTTTCATTCGAACTTGACCATGAATTTAATAAAAAACACGCTTAATTTTAAATTAGAACGATGTATATGATTCGAATCACCAAAACATAAATCAAAATTTCATTTTATATAAACTTCAACTCAAGTTTCAAGACTTTTCAAAATCTAAACTTCTTGAACAAAAAAATCAATTTAAGGTGAAATGTAACTCTTTCTCATACTTGTAGAAACATTGTTAACGCCATCCTTGTTGCACCTATAAAAGTTCCATTTCACCTTAAATTGAAAAGAATTTATTGTCGAGGATTAAAAATCACAACGCTGAGAAAAGTGATTTGAGATTTCTCTGTCGGAGCAAATAAATGTGCCTCGTTGTCGCTGTTGTTTTTGTAACATCAGAATCGAAACTAGCAAACCGTACAATCTGTGTCATCTATCTTGTGCAGACTATTAATCGCATCGAATTATGGCAAACATATTTGCGCAATTTGTCAGCATAAACTTGTCGAAACGTTGTCACGCGCGGTTTGCTATCATTGGCGAATGAATGGTGTTGCCTTATCGAAAATCCAGAAAAGTTTATTCATCGTGTTCCTTGGTACACTTAACGGCGCGCCTATTATCGTCATTTACCGGAACTTGCCATAGATTTCGACGATATTCGATTGAAGAACCCATAAAGACGACTCAAAAGATACTTTTACGATTGCGGTTGCAATAAAACTCCAACAACTGTTTTATACAGAAGTTGAAAATTTATTTTAGATAAACCTCGCGCTCGCGCCGAATGACTCCTTTTTTTTCGTCCACCAATCAGATATGCGCCACTTTGTAGGAACAAAGGATAACACCGAACAAGGCCAATTTTTTTTTTACTTTCAAAACTTTCTTTCCGCAACAAAATGTTTCGGTTTATGACGGAAATTTGGTCGCGTTGAAAGGCGTGGATGAAACGGTTCATCTTGATAGATAATTTTCTGACTTTTATGACCGAGCGGAGAGCGCCTTCCATGTTGTGTACAATTGAGACTGCACAACAGATTGGGCTCTTGTGCCTCCAAAGTTGAGCGCTATTTAAGTTGTCCGGTAGTTAGTTCGGTTGGTCTTTGACATATTGGCGAACGTGTTTCGAAGAATTCATCTTGATTAGTCGGTAACAAATGTTGACCGCCACCAATACGTGAATTGTTTTTAGTAGACGAACATCTCTCTTTCCTGATCAATAGTAATGACAATAGTACATTGTTCTGCGATTCTAAACGGTATGTTTTTTTTACACCGTTTCGTTTCATCGTCGAACGCAAACGCAGGAGAATTTCAAACACAGTTGTGTTTGTTAAGGTATTGTGGGACTAACAGTTACCGACGTTACAGATTTGCTTAATATCAATCGACAATCAGTGAGCAAATTAGTTTAACGAGACATGTGTGATTTTCTCACTTATTACACACATTCCAGAACGTGAAAAATTCTGAATTTTATCTGAAATTCTTAAGATTATTGCTCACATTCATCTGGAAAAGTGAAAAACTTTTTTCCGATAGAATGAAAGCAATAATAATTCTTAATATTTTTATGTAATAATCGATCCAGTAATTGAGTGAAAATTGATTATTGCTGAATTGGATTTCGTGTTAAATTAAACAAAAACTGTTCAACTTCTATTAGGTTTTTAAATTTAACTTGCACTTGAGTAATCACTTTAATAAATAATGATTTCTGGTTTTTGAGCTAACTGACAAACATGGGCAAAAATATATTTCTAATTATATTTGAAATATGACCAATATATTTTATTTTTGTTTGTTTATAATTGACACGTGCATGTATTATAATTAAATTCGTATGAAGAAGAACCTTGTGATAAATGCCATTTAATGTTTTGATTCACTGTTTGTATACATTTTTATCGAAAAAAAAAAAAAAATTTAATAGTTGTGCTACAAATTCTCTCATTCTTTCAGAACCTGTACTCTTCTCAGTATTTTGAAAAACAACAGTTATTGTAATTTCTATAAACAAAGTTCTTATTTCCATAGCAGCAAATCTTATGCTTTTCTTTAATCATAATTGTAATGTATGATCTCGAACATCAAGAATAACTCACTATCCATTTTCAATCTCCAATTTTCTGATTACAAAAAATCCTCAATATGATTTGGTGATGCAATTCGTTAAAAAAATTGTTCTTGCACCAAAGTTAGTCCCAACTATACTTACAGACTAACGAGAATCAATTTTAGGCAAACAATGTCATTTTGAATTCATCAAATTAAAATTACAATTCATCTGCATCTGGCGACGTTGACAAATTTCTAAAAACTGCCGTCCTTGCACGTCTCTCTTTTGCACGTGTTAAATAAAACTTGCAGACAAATTCGCTTCATCATGAAGACGTTGAATTGCGTGATCGCTCGTGCACAAAAAACAATATTAATCGCAAACTTACGAGTCTCAAGAGTCAGAGCTTGAAGACGAACTTGGTCCATTAACTTGGGAGCGAATTTTAGGCGGTGATTCATAGCGATTTTATAACGATGACTTTGTAGAGCTTCAAGGAGTAGTGGAGGGGGGAAGAGGAGGAGGAGGAGGTAACCTGATACAATTTTGACGATGCAGATCCAGTTTGCAGAGTTTGTTGAGGTTGGACAATGTAAGAAGGTGTTAAGAACCACCGTTGAGGGAGGTAAAAAACGCAGGAGGGGGTCATTTCACTGACACACATGAGAATACGTCGCGCTTCGATGAGCCGGTATCCGCCGCTTCGGTCTGCACCGGGCTTCCGGTTGAATTCGGCTATTCCCGATCCAGCTCGTAATCATTCGGTGGCAATCGGGCCGATTCGGCGGCAGCGCATCGGCCGACGGCGGCGCGCACCGACGGATGTTCGCAAGGTGACGGTTACGCAGCCCGTGCAACGGCCAATCGGCCAGTTCGTCGCCGGCCGTTCGCGGAGTAGGTGTCGAGCCATTCTGCCACCTTTCCTTCCCACTCGCCTCTCTTCACGAACTCTGTCCACGAACTTTTGCAACACCACACCATCGGCAACTTGAAAAAAAAAAAGATCAAAATTTTTCCCAATTTAAAAAAAAGATCCCACTCGAGAGAGAACAAAAATTCCTTTCTGCTAAAGATAAAGATCGCAATTTTTTGCCAACTCCGGTTGCGCAGTGACCGCAGTGATACGCGCGATTGCATGAACGTAATTTTTTTATGTCCAACTGAAGGAAACTTTGCGCAATTGCAGGCCCTGTCTGAAAAAAGTTCGTTCGAATCGAACAGCGCAAAGACGAGTCGAAAATTTATATTATGATTTTTTGCAATCCGGTCCGATCTGGCAGAAGCTCGAAAAATCGCATTCGAAAAGCAACAATATGGCGGATAATCCGGAGTCACGTAACACAATCTCGGTCGTTATCGCGACGTGAAGCAGTGCTGTTTATCGAACCCGACATCGTCGCAGGATCAGCTTTTTTTGCGACGTGGAATGTTCTCGTCATGCACAGAGTAAGTGTTGGAATCGTGCGACCTATCGCCGGATCAAAGTTCCATCCAGATTGTTGGCAGTCGGATCTGTTGCTGGCAGAGTGATGATTCGAAGATTCGGCGTGGCCGAATATTCACACGTTCTGGAGTTACGTTTTGTGGGCCGAGCCGGCGCGAGGCAGTGCGAACGTTGCACCGGCACTATATTCCAGCATGGCGCGAGCACGTGCGCAACAACGAGGTAAGAGCGAGCCACTCGATCGCGGACACACAACCGGCATGTTATAAAAATCTAAAAAAATTTTTTAATCGTAAACCCAATTTAGAAGAGATTTTGAAAATAAAAAAGAAAGAAACGAACAAACTTATAATTTGATAATTCAGATGCGAGAAAAAGTCGAGATAAGAAAAAAAAAAAAAAAAACAGGAACTGCGTAACTCACCCCTCCCCCTCCGAATCTTTATTTATGAAAAATGAAAGTTAAATTGCTGTGATATTTTGTCTGTCATTTTCGTACTCGGAGCGAAATTTTAAATGTCATTTTAATGACTCTAATTGTCTTTAATGAAATGAAACTTTGTCATTAAATAATTTTTGCGACAAAAAAATAATTGCAAAAAAGAAGTATGTTGGTAATAAAGAGTTGGAGAAAAATTGGTATGATTGAGTTATAATTTTGGTTTGTAAAATGTGAAAAAATGGGTTTTTGAGATGAAAGGAAAAAGGTGAATTTTGTAACAGAGCCGACGTGTGCCTTCTATTTCGCTATCGATTTGCTCAGCATTTACGAGTCTATTGACCGTTGCGTGCATCTCGCTTTCTTAGTATCGCGCTGCAATCAGCTTGCTGCGATTTGGCGTTTCATTGTTTTCGCGATTAAAAATAACGAGAGTGTGAAGTTGGTAACAGCGACACGTTTCCGAGGTTGATTGAACCCACGACACGCACGTTATAAAACTTTCGCAACTATCAGACCAACTTTTCCGAAATTCACCGACAATTATCGCCGCTTTTTACACGAAACTTTCATCCATCAAACATTTTAACCCTTTTAGATTAGTCATTCTCTGGTCGATTTCAAATTTATCCTATTCAACTTTCAGATCCAAGATATGATTTTTATCCCTAATTTTAAATTTAAATATTAATTTGTTTTTTTTTTTTTTTAATCTTTCAACTTAACTTATTGATTTATTAATTTATTTTTCCTACATTTTTTTATTTATAAAAGATTTTTGCCTTGAAAAATAAAATGTTAAAAATAGTAAATTTTATAATGAAAGAAAAAAAGATGATTCTGAATGTGAAATTTGTTTGTTCAAGTCATTGCGTTATTTTTATACCGTAGATTCAAATCAAACATCTTGCTGATTTGATTATATCTCTGACAAGAGATGTCAATAACCTTTCTTCCTCGCTTTATTTAACTCCGTCCCAACAGTACTTGCAAAGCTATAAAAAAAACTAGCTGAGACAAAAATTGTGAGCCAAGCTGATGGATCACTAGAAAATCATAGCCACTCGTTCGTCCCATTAATTAAGTTTCTTTTAAAAATGACAAAGGCACAAGAATACATAACAAAATCACACCTCACACACACAAATGACAAAAAACAATATAACCATTTATCAAAAATTCGTTTTCAGACCCATTAAAATGATTATAAAGGTAAAAGCAAATTCGCTGTTTTCGCATGACTGTTTAATCAATACCGAGTTTCGACATTTAAAAGCACTCTCTGTTTTTTCAGATTACAAAATTGATTTAAAAAAATTTCGCTTAACGCTGCATTTTATGCTGTTAGCGTGTCCGCTGCTGTCCGGTAAAAAAAGCTCTTTCAGCATATCGCAATCTAATAAACGACGAGTCTTGGACGATAAAAGGTTTCAAGTGCACGATATGTTTTATTCTTCCTTTTTACAATTTTTTTCCTTCTAAATAAAGTTTCGGATGTTCTATTTTGGATTATCTCTGCATGAAAAATCGTCAGCGATCCGTTGGTTCGGACGATAAGACGGAAGGGGTGGGGGAGAGAGAGAGAGAGAGTCGATGCCTCAACAAAAAAAAGTGTCAGCTGCCCGGACGAGAAGTCACGTGTGACAAGTAATTCCGTTCGATTTGCTGCTGTTTGACAAGCGCATCGCGAAAAAAGCAAAACGATGACATAACTGTTGAAACGAGTTTTTAATTGCGACGCATGTGCTTGCGTGCGCGAAAAATTGGAACAGCCGGTGTGCACGGGCGATTTGCCGTTGCTTTCTTTTTCAAAAATTCATTTCAGTCCTTTTCGGGGGACGAAAAAAGGTCGCAACATTTGCCAACGGGTTGGATCGAACCAGGACTATCTTTGGATGGATCGTCCTCGAGATGTCGCCTCCTATTTTCGTACCACTAATTTTGTTTCTAATTAGTAGGTTAATCAGAGTTATCGATCCAGATGGCACTTCAGCCTCGATTTCACGAATGTTCGATCAGTTTTCTTACAATAATATGTTTCACTATTACTTTTTATATTACCCTATTAATTTAAAAGCAAAAACGTTTGTAATTAGAAAACAATTTTAATTATAATTAATTCTTATCTATGCTGATATATATTCATGTGTACACAGAAAAATCAGTTGTATCCGGAGCCTATAATTTTTGAATGAATAAATAAGGACGAATCGGATGAATATTCAAGCTGCAACGCGGATCGTGGGCCCCTTCTTTCAAAGTCATTGTCCTGGATGAAAGAGCCGTTTCATTTCTCGATCCTCGAGAAATCGTTGGGATGGTGTTTGGACATCAAAATATAACATGCAACGGAAATCTTCCCCCTTCGATATTTGTTGCCTCCCCCACCCCTTCTTTGTCGCTTGTCAACGTGGCCGTGAGGTTTTCATGCAGGTAGCTCCAGGACATAAAGCGGCCGCTACCGGCGAGTTAAGGGAAACGGTCTTAAGTTACCACCTCCCGAAGAAAAGACCAGTTGAGAGATGGTATGTCGGTTTAACGTTAGACCTCATCGCGCTCGTAATTTTGAGTCCTTTTTTTCCTCCTTGCTCCTCTTCCTTCCTCGTTTGCTTTTTTATCGTTCATTTTCATCTCGCGCATAACGCAGACGAAGCGCGCTCACAACGATTTGTCCGCAGCACTGGGCTATTATCTTAAAAGAAAACCTGGGCTTTTACTGCGTTCGCAGATTTCATTTTTTTTTTTTCGTTACAAGGAATATATAAATCATGCCTCGCTTTTTCCTTTCAGTGCTGAATGTATAATTTTTACATTTTTTATGCTTTTCGAATGCCCTCGAGAATGCCGGTGCTGAAATCAGGATCGCTCTTCATCATTGGTCAAATTATTCGAAAGGTCTTAAGAAGATCCTTCAGCTTCCAATGTAAAGCAACGTCTCATCTGCTCTTCAAAGAAACAACCCGTTTTGCTTGTTCTCGTTCTCTCTTATTTTTTATTTTATTTTTTTCGCACAGCGTTATATATTTTAGTACCAGTCATCGCAGAAAAGAAATTGGCTGTGGGTGTCACACGTGAATCACATCTGTGACTCATAATTATGGTTTGACTCGAACGCGGCTGATAATCAGTCGCTTGTATTCATCATAACATTTTTTTATAGTTCGCGTTTCCCATTCCATATCAATCGATGACTCACAAGCATCTACTTTTAAACCACAAACATCGTTCCGTTCCAACGACCGATAAGCAGAAAAAAATTAATTCATTTTGAAAATAATTTTTCGGTCTGTGTTCGCTTCTTCATCCGCGTGTCGATGAAAGAATTTTCAAATACTTTTCACGTTTCGCCGGTCGCTTTGGCAGTCGCACTTGTTTGGAATGTCATAAAAATAATATTAGTTCTTGCTTTTATCTCATATGAATTCTCTAATGTGACAAAAGAAATGCCATACAAACTCGTGTCTTTCTCGAGCGATTAACATTGACGTCTCATAGACCAAGCGAACCGTTCAAAATTGCGTTTTTCTTACAACTTCAATTTTGCTGAACAATATTTATAAAGTGATAAAAAAATTGGTTGTTATAAAATTGATTCGTTATTAAATTTGATTCAAGAACAACATTTTAAAAATAAAATTTTAAATTGAGGTATCGGTATTTTTATAAAATATCGTTTGAGGAGCATATTTTTTCGTGTTGTAAAATCTTTTTCATTACAAAAAATATTTATAAAGTGAACAAAAAATTATTAATGAAATTGATTTGAGATTGAATTTGATACAAGGATAAAAATTTTTAAATAAAAGACCCGTGAGTAGGTTATCGTTATTTTTATAAAATATTGTTTGAGGAGAATTTTTTTTTACATATAAAAAAAATACTGTTCTGTTACAATGCTGCGGCTGCGAATCGCGAGCGCCGGCGTGAGAGATATCCCAAAAACAGAGTTTCAGATGTATCCAACGTGGCAGCGATACGTAATTATACGACACGCGTCGCTTAAATTCATTTCGGTCACGCCCGTGCTAAAAAAAGTTCACAGCCTCGGGTCGACGTTTCTTTTTTGCCTTCTCGCCTATCGCGCCCTCTTTCTTTCTCATTTCCGCCTTTTTATCATTCCGTCCTTCTCACCGGCGCTGTTCTTTATTTCGACGCACCGCTCGGCATACATCGGCATACATCGGCACTTCCGGTACATTGCACGGCTATTTATTCTAACGCTCACATCTTCTTTTTGAAACGTGTGATCCAACATCGTCGACGTCTTCGTTTTTCTTGCCACCGATCGTTTTCCTCAATTTTTTCTTCGCCAATAAACCTCACTCTTTTTAATTTCTGCCTTTCTTTTTATAGTCTCTATTTTTTTCATATCACATTTCGAAACCTGTGAAACTTATCTGAAGGGTCAAAAGGTTAACAACCCTGTCAAACTTTGTAAATGTCAAACTCTAATTCACATACCCAGTGTTAATTTCGTACCGAGATAAACTAGATCTCTCAGGTCACTTATTCGACCATTCAGTTGTTTAAGTTGAATTCAATTGTAACTGACAGTTAATATGTTCACTTCTTGAACTTCTCTTTGGTACGTTGACGAGTTATGAAATTATAACCACCAAACGGGTTCAATGATGATAAATCAATTCCACCTTGGCCGCTACTTTCTGTCCGAGTGAATTTATTTTTAAATCTCACACCATCGGGTTCAATTTTTTTTTTCTCTCGCCAGCTCTAAAACGTAACATGTTGGAACACGTTTTATCGTCAGTTTTATAGTTGAAAACGTGTTCAAACAAGTTTGACCAAACTTCTGCCGAGTTCGAAATGTAAAAATAAGTTCTATCCGAGGCAGCCCTTTCGGAAGGGAATTCAATTTGTATTTTTAGGTGGTACGTACAATTTCAACTGCACATAAATTTCACTCAGCCACCTGGATGAAGAAACACTTACCGCAGTCCAAATGTGTTTCATTCGATGATACGCTGTTTATAATTCAAACCGGAATCGCTCGCTGACGTATCGCGGAATGTTTGCACGACACGTGTAACGCGCAAATAGTCATGTACAGTCGGGTCGTCCACATTCAAAGCGCCGCACAATCGGAATCCTCGCGTCCAGCAACTCAATTCTCCAACATGGCAACTTGTGTTACAAACGAACTGGATGAAAAAAAAAAAATGACAAAATACATCGACGATATTAGAGGAGCTATCTCGTTACATTCCTCTGTCCAGACAATAAAGACGCGCGTCAGTTGTGCTTCTTTTGCGCCATTCGCTAATGTGTATTTTTGGACGTATCAGCGTCGAGCTTTTTGCGTTAATTCGTTGGCAATTTTTTTTTTTTTCGTCCATCAGCACTCAGTATTTTTAGTCTGATTAAATTGAAATATTTCTGCACTCGATGGGGAAAAAAGGAGAGAACAAAAAACTACAACAGCACGCAAAAGAGTTATTGCTCTGTTTTGTAGCCTGTTGAGTTTTCAGGTGATTTTTTGACTGCATTGGAGTGTTACTTTGTTTACAGAATTGCATTGCAAGCGATATCCTGTTGCGCCAAGCTATTTTTGTTTTTAAACTTGTTATTTGATTTTCACGTAGATCACAACGTTTGCACGAAAAAAAAAGTTCTCTCTCTCTTTTTTTGTCTGCCCTGTTCGTAACTCGTTCAAAAGTACTCGGGCTGCTGTTCCCGATATCGTGTCTTCTTAACAATATGATGGAGGCCTATAATGCCCGTAATTCATTCCGCGGATTCAATCTTTTACAATGTAGTCACAGGCCTTGTACATGTGAAAAGCGTGTTCTCTGACCGAAAAACGCCGGCTTCAAATCAGAAGGAGTAATTTCAGTCGATTGCAAATATCCACCTATGTATTACACGCGCTTAACATTAATCCCTTTATAATGCAAGAACGTTGAAGTTGTTTTCAAATCCTCATTCATCCAGCTTACCCTTATTTTTCGTACGATGCCTGCGTCGATGCATTCTTGCATGCATTGAAATTTTGTAATTCAATGAACCAAATGTTGTTGGCGACCTTTTTTTTTTCATACTCTAGAAAGATGTATTAAATTTGATATAACATGTTTGGTGTGCAACATAGCATGCATTTAATAAAGGTCACGGTTTCCTTTTTTTATGCAAACAATGCGATTGTTTGTTTGTTTAATTCTAGCATGCTGAAAATTGTATGGTAATTTTAATATTGCGACGCAGCGCGACCGTTCTTTATCTTTCAACCAGCTGATCTAGTTTTAGCTGCACCGAGTTGCACAATGTTGGCTTCGGGTTTGTAGTTCTTTTTTGCATTTTGCTTTTTTTCCATCATAAATTTTCCCTTTCAATTAAAAAGGTTTCAATCAGTCAATATGAAAAAAAAAATCAATCCGTTATGAATGAATTGAAAAATAACTGAATAAATAAAAAGGAACGAGATATTGTTTTTGAGGTGGTTTGTAATAATACAAATTTCAAATTCAAATTAAATTCAAGATAACCAGCAGTTGGTAACTTATGTACAGCCGGATGAAATATCCAATTCATGGGCATTTTAAATTCGTAAATTTGTTGTTTAATGAAATGTAAATGAAAAACCTGTTAGAGGCCCGGTATACTGAAGCTGAAAAACAAAAAGACTAAAGACCGAAAAGAATGAGGTATTTTGTCAAAAACTATAATGGACGATTGATCCAGTTCCTTCAATAATTCTTTCTGTGGCTTTTATGAAACTTCATTTTGCAGGTTGGCTTTAGAATTATGGATCGTCAACTTTTCAATTTCGGAATTCTTTTCAAATCGCAAAACTCCATCTCGTATTCCGACACTGGTGTCCTTTCTTCGTCTGCGGAATTGAAAATAAAAAAGGAAGAAAAAAATTGAGACGCCGAAAAAACCTGTATCCGAAGCGCAGGTCCAATGCCAACATCTTCTTTTATCTAGGATTTTCTCGAAAAGTTTCGATAAATCAAGTTTGTGCGCGTCGAAATTCCAGCGGAAAAGCCTAGGCGCGTTGCACCAGCTACGCCCTTGGCGCGGCGGCGTATGTGGGCCGGGGGAATGCGTCGCGGTTCTCCGCGCGCGTGTACTCACGTAGGAGGCACGCGTATCTGCGTGTGCGTCTCACACACGCGTGCGTGCCGATGTCAACGCCTGGCGGGTCGCCGATCTGCGCGCTCTCGACACCAGTTTTATTTAATTACTCTCCAGACCCGACTGCCGGCAGGCCTGTTGCTAGGCGCCCCTTCCCCTCTGTCTGTGTCCAGCCGGCTTTCCATTCCTCAATACCCTCTTTCAATTCTCTCACAATTTCTTCGCTCAATCTTATCTCATTTTCTCATTTATGCATATTTATTATGTTTTATTCTACTACATAAAAAAAACAAAATAATTTTTTTCTCAAAATTTATCCTTTGTTTTCTTCGAAGGTTCTTTCTCTATAATATTTGCGAAATTTTGAAAGTTAAAAATAAATTTGCATTCGTTATATTTTATTCTAGTGCGATAAACAAATATTTACTCGGTCTCTCGGGAAGTGACCTTTTGTTCTTTTTTTAGTTCAATTTTTGTTTGCAAATTTTAAAAAGTTTAGAATAAATAAATAGATGTATAACTATATAACGTTGAAAATAAAAATGTTGAAACAACAGTTTTGGAATAATTTGAAAGGAGAATAATTTTCTTGTTAGTAAATTTTTGTCATGACAAATTGGATCATTGTACTTGAATGTCAAATGGAACGAGATGAGACAAAGAAAAGTATATCGTTCACGCGAGGCAAAGGACGACCGGACGACGTTGCGCCGACGAGGTTAAGGTCGTGAGCGCCGACCGGGGGAAAACAAGGGAGTAGGGTGCGGCAAACGTGCACGCGAGGAAATAACCTGTTCCAGTTTGTCGCGAGGTCATGTTCCTTCATTCCCGATTTTTGTGTCCTTGCTCTTTCTGGCACCTCCGATGCGGACCATATTTTCCCATCTTTTTTTAAATCTCTAGAGCTTGCTGCGCACCAGATGAAAAATCATCGTACAAAACCGTACGGATGACAACGACCTCACAGCCGAGCCAATGAGCTTCTACCAATCACCTCATGTGTATTTAAAACTCGCAACATATAACCGGTATAAATAATCTTAACAATTTTTATAACGATTTTTTTTTCCAAATCAAGTTGCATACCGAAATTGTTCTACACGTTTATACATTTGTTTTTAGGTCGAGTGGAAAGAAAAAAAAAGTAATATTAATTTGTTTGAATTTTCGGACCGAAAAGAGGTTGGAGTGAAAATAATAGCAAATTAATCGAAGGCAAAACCAAAAGTATTTGGCAGGGGATCTTGCTGGTAAAATTGATTGGAGGAAATTCGTGATTGACTGGGTGATTGAAGTCGGATCAGCGGCCCATCGGAAACCGAAGAAATTGTCGTCGAAAATTGCACCGGGATACTGATTTATATTTCATCGCGAGCACGCAGCCCAGTACGACGGATGAAATTGCAGCGGCGATCACCTGGTTTTAATAACGGAAAACCGACCATTGATCCTGCGTAACGCAATTTGCCGTGTAATGGAAATTGATTTTGTCTTGCAAACCGAGCGCCCGCGTTTGTGCTGCGTAATTTTTACCCCTCGCCACCACAGCCAAATGAGACGATTATATCTCGCTAATCTTTTAAACAGCGATGATTATTAATGATGCTAAATATTGTAACATAAATAATTGAATATCTCATTAAGAGAGAGAAAAAAAAAGTTACTCGGTAGGTAAGATGTTGGACATTTGAAATTATAATTTTGCGGAAAAGTTCCAGCGGCAAGAAAAAAGAGAAAAAAAGTACGTTGGAAGTGGAAGACAAAAAAGTAACGATAACGAAGTTAGTCAAGTACGTTTCATTCACGTTTGATGAATTGTGAATATTCTACAACTTTGGCACCGCTATCGTTAATGACGCAATGCATAATTCATTGACAATGAAACTTTACACGCGCCTCACTCTTTTATCGCACTTCAAATAAAAATCTTATGCCTTTTTCATTATACCCCATCGAATAAAAATGTACCAAAGTTAACAACTCACTCGCTCCTTTCCTTTTGCATTTCTCTCTCTTTCTTCATCAATTTTACATTTTTTTTTCACCGACTTTTTAATTTCGGTTCAAAATATACTTTTGTTTCGTTTTCGTTTTCCGAAACATCTAAAAAAGTAAACGAAACACGCGCTTATCTGTTTGTTGATTGTTCAAGGTCATCTGGGTTACTTTCATGTCTGTCACAAATTATCGTCTGGTCGTGTATTTTCGTTGCAAATTTTAATTCCCGCGAGAGCCGGTTCGAAACATTGTAGCCTCGGGGGACACGAGCACGAATTTGCGAAGCTGACAAATTAGCAGATGAAAATCTTTGGCGTACGAAAATAATTCGAGCTACCTCGTTCGTCCAGTCGATCAGTTACAAAGTCATGGAACAGCGCGATTTAAATTTGGCGTGACGGGTGTGGCGGTTGGACGCCTCTTGTATAGCGCGCCGCGACACGTCACGGTCTCGAGGTCTCAGGACGTGGTTTAAAGACCGCGTTATTGTGTCTCGCTCACGCGACGATTTTTACCTGTCACCAATTACTGTACAGACGCGTCTCTTTTAACAAACCCACTTGTATACTACAGACGTTATAATTTTCACATTCTTTTAAACATATTTCTCTATTCTTATCCTGAAAGTCTAATTTTATTCAAAACAATTTCAACATTTCATTTCAAGCAATGTAAAAAAAATATTTATCTTATGTTTAAATATAAAATTATATTTTGTTGATTAAACATTATTGGTTTAATTATTTTTGGAATGAGGAAAAAAATTGGTATGAAAAAAGTGAGAAAATAGAAACAAATGGTGCAATGTTGAAAAAATAAATGTGGTAAAGTTGTAAAGATTTATGATTAGGTGAAAAGATGAAAGTCGAGTGGAGTGCAAATCTGATGGCCAAAAGCGACAGACAAAAGCAAACGGAAATGGGATTCGATGACGTCAGTGCCGAGCGGATCCCTTCTGGCGTTTGCAAAGTGCGCGCGCCCTCCCGACCCCCTGCCCCTCTCTTGTCGCGCCGTTTCTTTACTGCTCTCTTCACCTTGGAGCCGGTTTCACGGAGACGTCCTTGAAATTCGTGAGATCGGCGAACAATTCGCACACCGGCTTCCTTTACCCCCGTTAGACTCTTTATCTTTCTCCTCTTCCACCTCCGCCCTCTCCCTCGCGCACTGTTTGAATTTCGCGCTATCCTTGAACTATGTTCTCTCACTTGAAACGCAAAATTTCCTGATTCACGCAATTTTTTTTTGTTACCGTCCAACAATTTCTATTTCGACTGCCAAAAATATTCATGTCTTATTTTTTTCCAAAAGATAAAAGATACAGATTTTAACAAGACATAAAGTTACTTTTAACTTTCAAAACTGAAATCTTTTTCTTTAGTTTTTTAAAAAGAAAAAAACTAACAAAAAATGATGTCTCTTGTCATATGGTTTTGAATAAATTTATTTAAAGGCAAAGAAATATTCTCATTTATCAATCATCTTAATTGAGTTGGAAATTGAAAAACAAAGTCAAGTGGCTGATTAATGACGTCANCGTTTTTTTTTTTCAATTCAGCTTATGGGTTCGCTTTTTATTTGCCACTTGATGGCCCAATTGCGTTTGTGGCCCGTCAAACGCTGCGCTCTTGGCTTTTATTTCGCTTGCAACTTTTCTTCCTTTGGTTGACTCGTTTCTCCGTCACTTACATACTCATTCGCAGTATCCTGCAAGAGTTCCGCAGTGCGGCGGCCTAAAAATAGCGATATCCCGAGACACTTGCACGGACCGTTGATTTTCTGCCAATTTCGCGACCTCTCGTCTCACGAAACCCCCTCGCGACCACGCGATACTCCTTTGCCGTATAATTTAATCAGCATTTCAATCAGGATCTTCAGTCGGTGCCAATTTCGTGTAATTTTTTACCCCCCAACTTTTATCCTAATCAGATTGATTGAACGAAAAGAAAAATGTTTCATTTTCATTATTCAGTTCGTCGAATTTGATTTTTACAAATAAATTTTTTGATTTCATATTATTACGACGTTGAAATAATAAAATAATTTTATTATCAATTTGATATTGCGAGGAGACATTTTACGAGGATATAATTTCAGTAATTCTTTTATTGTGCAGTTTAAAACAACTGCCGAGCTGTTTTTTTTTTCTTTTTCGTTCTACGGCTAAGTCAAGTTTGAACAGGTATTAAAATTCCATCGTTATGTAACTGCTTAAAATTGTTGTCGGACAATCAATAAACTGTTTAAACACGAAAAAAAACAACAAAATTTTTGACGGTGAAAAACAAAAATATTTCTTTACTAACGTTTCTCATTTATTTGCTTTGTTCTTGAAAATAAAACTTCATTCATGATGCCAATTTTTATTTTCGTTTTGCAGAAGAACTTTTTTGATCTTTCAAAATAACTTTCCAGTCAGCAGTTTTCTTGAAACTGAACTCGAGTATAAAAAACCAGTTTTATATAACACAGCCGAAAAACAAACAAAAATACTTTTTTTTAAACCCATCTATTTGCAACAAACATGAATTATATTTTGGGTTTTTTAATTGATGGATTTGAATCCCATGAATATTTGAATAATGTTTTTGTAATCCACCGGCTGATTAAACATAATTCCAATTGGTTTATTTTTTTTTGTCCAGATAATCTCCGATTGATAAAATCAAATTCTCAAGAATCGAATTTCTCCAAAGTCGACGAAACGTGGGCCGAAGCATTTGGTTTATATTTAAGCGAATAAAGCGCGATTCCAAGGCTACAAGAGAATTCGTGGATTGCGTCTCATTTGTTGGCGTTTCGGTGCACACGAACTAACACACGGGCGCGACCACGTTTATAATTCTAAGCAAAACGGAGTCCAGATCCTTACGAAGCCCCGTTTCATTGTCAGTCCAAGGCTGTCCCTCGGAAGAACCGCAGGCCTCTGTCTCGCCTGTCTCGTTCGTTTCCACGAGACTTCACGTTCCATCTTCTGACACGTGTTTCATCACAAAAAAGTGCGCGCCTTGTCATCTCTTTGGAATTTCAACTCAATTCGACTCACAATTTTTCCACCTTTTCTCCCCTCCCGCTTTTCATCTATTTGGCCACCTTTTTATCCATCCCCCTAATTATTCATCCAAACTCTATTTTTCAACGCTTTTTTCCAGCTTGGATCGTCGGAACTGTTTCATAATCCGTGGCAACATTAAGGATGGAGGTTTTGGTGAGGTCAAAAAAAAAGTCGATTTGCAACGCGCGTTACTCCGGTACTGTCGACTGTGATTTAAAATGTCAGTCAGGTACCTGAAGTAGCGCGCGCTGCGGATTGGCAGATTCATCGACCAGACAACTTTTGTCAAACAGGTAAATCAGGATTCAGCAAAGGATCATCGCGGAAGCAACGGACGAACGAAAAGAATTGAAATTTGCGAATTTTAGTTACCCGAAGGACTCTCGAGGGACCGAAGATGTGCTCTGATGATCGTCAAAAGTGGCTGCATGTTAATTGTACTTCATCAGGTGCTCTGGTGAATGCGAAACCCGGCACCTGTTGGAGCGCAATTCATGTGAGTGTGCCCGGTTTTTTCATCGCTATTCTTATAGTCAACTTCTATAAAACTGTCTGGACTGGATTCGCACGAAATAAAAGAACCTGAACTTGTAGCTGAAAAAAGAAACGAGAAAAAGGGTGAGGTGAAAAACAACATATCAAAAATCATAATTCAACGTGAAAAAAGATGAGATGAGATTTATTTTTGGATTGTTCATGGGTCTGTAAATGTTTTAGATTTCTAGAGGTTGAAGCAGAAAATAATTGTTTCATTTTTCATGATTAATTGATAGATTTGAGCTGAATCTGCAGATTTTCATGGATGAAAAAAATCCAATTACTACAAAATCCAAGGTTCTTTGATATGGTCAGCGCAACCGCATGATCTGATTACAGTAGCGAAATTCAAATATAATTTTAGAATGGACGTTGTCTCCTCTATCCTTTCTAGTCGAAAAAAAATGTATACCCGAACATAAGTAATTAACAACTTATCAATCAAATTACACGAGTGATTGCGTTATTGGGACAAAAGTTCGAAGCACTCAAAACCCAGCGAACCCAATTAAACAAATCTAATAAAGAGCAGTTGTGACAGTACTTATTGAGTTGTATGAAAGAAAAATGAATAATTACGATTTGTATCGCAGCGTGAAATAAATCATCCTTTAATTGCAATCTAGATTGCGAGCAAAGTTTTTTTTTCTCTCCTCACTTCTCGCATTAATTTGTCTCAATTATTTTCCGTTATTAATTAATTGTTCCAGACGTTCGCTTCGAAACGATGTCAATTTTTCTGCGTTTAATCGAGCCTGTCCGTCCCACGTTTGAGAAAATAAGTGATCGATTGTTTCTCATACTGTGGGCCGTTCTCAAGACTCTGAGTAATGGTCCGCGTTGATGAAACTTTTGCGCCTATTATGGCAGTCTTGTACAGCTTCGTGCCATACAGCAATGATCCATAATGTTGCAATCTGATTCGAATTTTCTGAAATCAGCGTTCCTTTTTATACCGAACTCAAACTTTTCATTCACTTTTAAAACAAACATAAAAGGTTACCTCAAAACTTCAAAAGTCAGCTTCAGGAACGAGGATTCTATACTTTCTAATAACTACTGCAAAACACAAGACACCTGTAATCTTCGGCAAAATTCGTTTTTACTTCTTCATTTTTACACGAAGATTTCCTATAACAGATCCAACAATTTTTTTTTCAAATTAAAATATACAATGATACAATTTGTACTTCAGTTTGAATTCCTCAAACTCAACATTCCGTACTAAAACATTACAAATTTCTTTATAAAAATTCATTTCTAAAATTATGTACATGATTTCGCTATTTAATAAAACGTACAAAATAAAATAAACTATTGCTCTCCTTGAAAAGTCTCCTAATCTCCTTTCTTATTGCTGCTGTACAGGGCTTATGAAAAAAAAAAACACTTGGTGGCACCACCATCGTCTGCTATTTACAGTTATCCTGACGAAGAAACGAAGCCATTGTGACGAAATATCGAGGAGGCGTATTAATTAGAAGTGGAGGGCGTCTTCGGCGACTGGAACGGGTTCCATTTCAGACACTCAGGATCGATTTCTTTGTAAACGGGACCGCGTCGTTTGACCCTTTCCTTGTAATCGTCTATGACGTCCTGAAAATTGATACAAGAGAAACAAAAAGAAAACTTATTAGTCTTCAAGTTTGACAATTTTTAATTTTAACATTCAATTATGATATGACCTAAGGGCGTGTACTTTTAAGGGTTCGAAAACTTTAACATCTTTTTTATAATTCATAATATAAATATCGCTGAATAACTGAACGATGATAAATAACAAGTTTTTTCAAATAATTTACAATAGTTTTCAATCATTTTTGTGTAATTTTATATCAAATTAGTTTGTTTCATGTATATTAAATTTTGTTAACAAAATTATGACTGATTTGTTTAGTCACAGTAATGAAATTTTATTTTTTAGCAATTTTCATACCTTTTTTAATAAAAACAAAATTTTGTGAGATATTATTATTAATTAATTAATTACCTTTGCTTTGACATTGAAGATTTAATTGCAATTTTGAAAACAAGAGGAAGTTATGACGAAAGAATCTTACAGAACAATCTTACTATTTTGCAAAATTACATGTTCCATTTCAAATGAATAAAAGATAGAACAGTTTTATGAAAAAAGAAATTTTTTTATTGCATAGGTGACGCTGCTATCGGATCTTGTTATAAATGGATGTTTTATCAGTAACTATTATCTTTGATAAATCAAAACAATAAGATTTGTTCTAACGTTGTTTTGATCATGCTCAATCAACAAAAAATGAGACAACTGGACCACGCAGACTTTATCAGAATTGCCATATCAAGCACAAGATTAAAACAGATATTAGAAACGTTTGAAAATGTCCAACAGGCAGTGCTGGTATTTTTGCGTACCTGCTTCTTGAGTATGATGTGTTTGCCTTTCCAATATTTCATCATGCCCAGCGCCTGGAGCGTGCTCACAATGTCGTAAGAATCGATAGCCATCTCTTTGCTGATATCTGAAACCAACGTGATAATTAGTTTAGTATCTCTTTTATTGACATTCCGAATTGTTGCCTAAATCTTACAAACATTATTCTCTTTCAAGAACAAAAACTAATCTCGTTCTTTTATTATTTTTTCCCCTCAATCCTTTTTTTCTTTGTTTTCAAGACAATCAAATATTGATTTTAAACATTGCTCGAGTACGGGCTGTTGATTCAAACATTAAATTTATTCCGCCCACTTGGTCTAAATTGAGACTAAAAAAACTTGGTCACTGGAATGTGAATGGTATCAGAGAACAATGGCAGAGTAAGAGACGACGAGAGAAAAAAACGTTTTCTTAATACTTTACCTTTGACGGAAAGCTCTTTGCCTCCGAAATTGCAAAGGTACTGTAGCAACACGTCTTTCCAGTAACTGCGGTACGAAATTAAACCCAAATCTGACAAAGGCTTTTCCGGCGAGCCGATTTTCTTTTCAACCCTCGTCAACAAGTAGCCTGCAAAGAAATAAAATAGTACGTTTACTTTCTGGCCAAGTGCATGAGAGCACTTTGTTAAAAACAGCTTTATTGTTTTGATTCTTTGTACTGCCACTTTTCGCCTACTCCGAATTGTACCATGCATTCGATAAAACTGTAATCCTAACTTGAGTCAAACCAAAGCAAATCAACAAGGTGAAAAAAAAAAAATTAAAACTAACTTTTATTCAATTGTATTATAAACACAAAACAAAAATAAACTTCAAAAAATTTTTCAATGTTTAAAAAAACAATACAGTTATATTTGGTTCAATCTCTTTTTTTTGGTCGTTCTAGTTGCAAGTATTGAAACGAAAACATTTTCTATGAGACAGTTTTTTTATCGATGGCCATTCAGAGGCAGATTATTTGGCTGGGCAAACATTTGTCATGGGACTGAAGGGGTAGCACTTAATGCGAAATGTAAACATGGTCGATGACCATCGACGGATGAGACGGCTTCTGAGGTCTGACTGAACGATCGTTCCATCGAGTTTGCCCGCAAAATCATATTACCGAGCGTTTGATAGAGTCCAGGGCTACACGCGCAGGTGGTGCCTGCTCTCAAAGCAATACTCGGCGAAACCGATAATTAACACCCGGGTCGCTGCCTTCGCCTGTCCCGCAAATTCGTATAAGCAAGTGGCGGCTCTGAGCCGCTGTGAAACTCGTTCATTTGCCCGTACACTTTTCCAACCTGTGCAAATATATTTCACTTGCCGTCGGTTACAAAGTTTAATTAAAAACAAAATTCGGCTCTCAACTAAATAAAATTTGTTTTTTTGTCGTTCCGTCCAAACGTGCACCTTTTTTTTCCTCAGTACGAATAACTCACAAAATTGTTATTTTCAGCTTCTTTTTGTTACAAAAAACAATTGTTCGGTTGAAAAGAAAAAATAAAAACTCCCCAGAGGATATGAAAAAGTTGGAATGTTTCACAGCACTTTCGCACGTGGGGAATTCTTGGTAAAATTTGTACGATTTTCTGTAGCTGTGTTTTTTCTTTCGGTTTTGTCGTTTTTTTGCTTTTTCAAATACTTTGCCATAAACGAATACTCGGTGGAATAAATTAGCGAGATGAATTACATCACAGAGTTCGGTTAACAATGGAAAAATGGAAACAATGACGCAGACTTTGGAACGCTTATTCAGTAAGTATCAAAGCCAACGTGCGAGCGATATGATTCAATTAGAAGTTAAACTACGACGTTCTGGGAGGGGGAAAAATTTTTTTTTCCCCATCTCTAGAAACTGCAGACTCTGATTAACAATTGAGCAATCTATCGATCGTTTCGCTAAACTTACGATACATTCTTCCAATCCTCAAATCTTCATTAAAGTTTATCGTCAAAGAAAATCATTAATCCCTTCTTGCTTTTTTCCCCCGCTGCTGAAAACATTTCAAGTTTATAGTTTGATAAGTTTTTGTTAAGTGACTTATAAATTTCAGGCTCAAAGTATTGAACCGAAAGTTTTCATGTTCGAACGAAGAATTTCAATCGAGGTGGCAAACGGTGCGTTATATCTGGCGCATAGAAAACAGACAAATCAAATAAAAAAAAGAATCGAGCGGTCCGTAAATTTGTCACCTGCAAAAACAAAAAAAAAGAAGCCCAAAAAAAATTTCACCATCCAAACGACAAACTTTTGCCGGAGCCATTTGGTCGCAAGTGGCATTAAACTCGCGTTTTAAGACAATGTAAAAATGAGTGCGGGACGGTCTATACCGTCTACAGTGGCAGGGTTCCAAAGTGGCATTTTGGGTAGTGTAATCAACGGACAGTCGTTGGTCTATACGGTCAATTTCAACCACCGTAGCGACATTCGCCAATTTGACGTTAGCCTTGTAGGATTTTCTTTTTGTGAACCTTTGGAGAAAAAGTGGTAACGAAATTTCGAACGGTTGGTTTTTGCGAATGAAATAGTTGAATTCAAATGTCTAATCAGCGACTGTCTTGTTCGTTGGACCAGAATGGAGTCAGCCGAGCCCAGCGAGATGGAAACTCCAAAATCCCCGCGAGAGAGCGAAAGCCCTCTGAATTGATGGCGGATTTTTATGACACCAGGTGGCGCCAGTGCGGTGATGAATGAACGCGGCCGAAACCTTGAAAAATGATGTTGATGAGAGGGCGTCTCATTGACGCGCGGACCAGGTCGCGTTTGATGTCAGTGTGTCATTTGTTTAAAACAATATAAATGAAGCAGCACCCCCTCTTTTGAGCAGGTTCGATAATCTCGAGCTGCAACCCCCGACTGATCCGGACCCGCCCGTCTCGACCATCCAGCCAAAGTACGAAGTTCAACGAACCCGCCCCTCCCCGGGCGCCTCTATCAGACGAGCTTGCCAGGGGCAGACAGAGATAGCGCGGATAGACTGCGGCCAAAGGGTTCGACAGAGACGCACAATCGCAGACAGGGGCGCGGGCCGGGGGACGCGGCCGGCAAAACCCAAAGAGCTCAGACAGAGAGAGAGACGAATCAGGTGGTATCCAAGAGACCCAGCCCTTCGCTTGCAAGGTTTCTCCAAAGTCGCTTGATTGTGTGACGATATTTAATGAACTGCTTATGTTCCCACAGCTCATAATCAGATGCCGCCTTCGATTCATAATTCGACGTTCAATTTTTTCACCCGTCTATTTGTTTAATTCTCAAATTTAACAAAAATAAAACATTCAATAAAACGACAGACCAAATAATAAATAGACCAATTCAAACTATTTGTTCTTTCGATTGGTCGAATAGAATTTGCTGGATAAATTTGTGTGTTTTTTTTTTTTTTTTTCAAATTGACAAATTGAAGTTGGCGTGGATCAATTTTTTGGATATTGGTGAAAATGTTCATTGACGTGCGATTTGTTTCATTTGGGAAATGCGAGTGGCGGCGTTTGACACCGATGATCATTTTGCGCGAATTGCAAAAAGCGAGAATGATCACGCCAGGACCGGGGGTGTATTGATTCACGCGGCGATTCAAAATGTTCGAATTCTTTTAATCAAGCCAAACAATCCACTTGGTGTTCATTAAATCAATCCATTCATCGGACAATAAATTTTTCAGTCGCTGCGAAGAAAACAAGAGGGGGAGCGAAAAGAGCTGGGCCGTTGCAAATTGCAAGTCCTTCACCTTGCCATGGAAGTCATAAAAACATCCCAGCAGTGGCAAATGAACATCGACGGGGATTGATGTCTTGTTGGCTGTGCGCGACGCGTAATTTGTATATTCTCTCGATGGATGACCGTTGTAATGGCCACTGATGTAAATTGAAAGATTCCAAAATTGATTCCGTACCTTTTTTCTCTCTCTCTCCTTCTCGCTCGCACTATCTTTCTTGTTCATTATTCTCGCCATTCTTTCTTTATGTTCTTTTTATTTCGTTCTTTATTTTGCAATCAAATAAAAAATGTCAGCCTTCTTTTTTTTCCTATTCAGCATTTTTTTTCCTATCTGTACGTTGCGAAAAAATAATGTTTCAGAAAAAAAAATAACTGTGCAGTTATTTTTTAATTATTCCATGGAAGAGCATTTTGCAATGTTCGCAAGTAACTATGGGAAGATTTTTTTTTTTTGAAATAGTTTTTTTGCAAGGTTATTTGGATTAAAAAAGTTCACACCTCGGGATTGATTATTTTTTCATCTTGCGATGAACTGAACCCATATTGCACATTTGCATATTTGCAACGTGTATTGTAACGGTACAATATGTTATTGTAAAGTCTGTACTCCATAATACATTATTTGATTTATCAATATTGTTTCATATTAAAGTGCAATCATTGATATTTAGATTCATCAGTGTTGTAACCATTGTCGATAGTTCAATTTATTTTAATATTTGGATCAATACAAAACAGAGGTATTCAAAGAATGTACATTTTTCATTTTTTATACCTTTGCAAATTTATAAATGGCTTTTTTTTTATTACGATTATAAAAATATTTTTAAAAATGTTAACCCAATTCTTATGATGACTCAATTGAGTCATCGGTTACAAAGTTGTAAACTTTAATTTTTTAATAATTCAATCAAGTAAGTGAGTCACGGTACAATGTAGACTGGTGAATATTTTATTTAATGTTCCGTATGATTATGTTGTGCTTATTTTTACAATCCCTACTAAAAAGGATTTTATATTGTCCTTACATAAAACATATATTGACAATATACTATCCAAGTTATCATATTGTATACATGACCATATATTGATCACATTATATTGTCCACATATACAAAACCGTTTTTCAAAATTGATTTGAAACATTTTCTATATCTTTCTACATAAATGGACTAATATATTGTAAATGTCTAGTACACCGATGAACAATTTTCAAACACACATGAATTGTTGAAAAATAATATATTGTTATTATATGTACAACATATGATGCTTTTACAATGGATACGATATTCTATTTTTTATAAATTGTAAGTTATAACGAACACAAATAACGATTACAATAGGGTTTTGTCATTGCAAGTTTGAAAAATACGTTTAGGGATTTAGCCCGGTCGAGGACGTTGTAGTGGAGGGGGGTTTGAAAAAGGCGAACATCGTGGTTATTAGAGGCTCGGTTTGGAGTGACGAGATGGAAACTGAGAAGCGTGGCGTGCAAGAAGAGAGCATCTCGGGACATTCATTACTGGAGTTTGCAGACGGGTGGCGGCAGTATAGTGACAGTGTGCGGGGATGCTCTCTCGTCCCTTGGTTGAGCCCTGCGGGGGCGGCGGGCGGCGAGGTCACGGGAGGTCACGCGATTGCCATCCCTGCGAGAAAACCGGCGTGCGCTGCAACCGGCAAAAGCTACAGGGCAGTGCTGGCGGCGCTGAGCCCAGCGATCGATGCGGCGAGACGCCGGGCGTCGCACTTTTCGCTAGCCGCACACCCACACAGCAGCCGCGTGCGTGCACACGCTCCAAGGCGTCTCTCTGTCTTTGCCGGGGCGAAAAACCAGCGTCATAATTGGCACCGCGTCATTTGTCCCCTGCTTTCATATTTGATGCCACCGCGGGGGGCGCCCCCATTTCAAAACTCATCCGCCAGCGTGGATCTAAGCTACTTCCACTTTTGCGCCAATAACGTCACGACGAATGTCACTTTTGTACGTCTCTCCGACTCTCTTTCAAGCTCCGAGCGATTCACAGCTTTTCCTCACGATGAATGACTTTTGCACAGACATTTTTCGGGCTCGCTCGCGGACTACGACTTCCACTTGGATTAAGCTCCCTGGCCTCCTAACGCCAAATTGAAAGTGAAGAATTTCAGCTCGAATCATGTCCTTGGCAAAAGCCTCGTGGAGCTGAATAAAATATTGAAAGAGAATTAGAATGAAAAGAAAAAAGAAACCGTATGAATAAAGTTGTTGCGGAGGATGGATGGATTTTGTTTATCAAACAATTGTATCCAGAAAGCGTTATTAAAACGAATGGTTCGATCGCACGGCTGGTTTCCTCTCATTAGATCTTGAGATAATTGAATGGGGTGTAATAATACCGGGGAATCTCATTGGTGTTACGTGATTAGTACAATCACAATCGCCTAATACAAACAATAAATCAGACCGCGTGTGTGAGCCACCTCGGACATGAGTACACTAGTTCAAATTCTGTTCAACCGATGCCACTGCTAAATTATATCTGCATATATTATGACGACCTGTCAAAATCATGTACAATCTGCGATTCTATAACCTAAGTCATTGATTATTGTAAATAATTTACAAATTATCGTTACTCAAATTATTTGCTTCTCCCCTGTGTTTTGGGACACGAATCAATCAAACTATCCATCAATACAATTTACAACTTTGTACACTTTGTCATTTCGATTGCCATAGAATAAAGTGAAACACGATTTTCCATGCTAAAACAGAGCTTAAATTAAAAATTCAAATGTTTTCATAAACATCTTACCAATGGATGATTTTGGAGGAGTTTGTGAATAAAAATAAATCTTCAGACTGAAATAACAGGTAGTAATTCAACCAACGAGAATTATTCTAAGTTGACGAAGAATTAGACTTTCAAATCAAATTCAATGAGTGAGTGGCTCAAATTTGAAATTCTTTGTCTGGTAATATTTGAAATCGATAGAGGTGTTGCGGAGTTCAAAGCCTTTTTCTTGGGCACTTTAACAGACGCAATTAGCAAGCACCCTGGTGCAAAAGGTCGAGTGTGGTTCGTCCCTCAAGCGGCTGCCATTTATAGATGTAAATTTAACGCTTGCTCCCGGGTTTGTACGGCCCTGACACACATACAAGAGCAGCAAGCTCTCTGCTCGAAGGGGGCCGTAGTACGTCAGCTCCCACCTCACGTCGTCGACGGCATCAATGAAAATGACGTCACGGCAAAAAGCGCGCGTTTAATTATCAACACTTCGTCGAACCTACCCCATTTTTAAGACACCCCTCTCGTGTCCCCGAGGCTTCGTTTCCAGACAAAAAAAGCGGTTCAGCGAACTCTTCCATTGATAATTCCTCTCCCCGGCGAACTATTTTTTATCCCTCATCCTTTTGTCTACCGCCTCCGAATGTTGGGCTAAAATTTCCCGGCTAAAGGATGTCCTCTCTCTTTTCGAATGCTAATTTTCTTTCTCGCCCCACCATTTTTTTTTAATTTCAACCAAAAAATGTACACTTTTTGCGTCCCCCTTTGTTCCCGGGGATTAAGAAATTTTTTGTCTCAATTTTTGTTTGAATTAAAATGTAAATTCAAAATTATTACGTGACGATCTCCTTGGCGAGTGAGCAATGGGAAAAAAGAGGAGCTTTAAACGAATTTCTGAGATGTGTAATGCGAATTGGAGATGGTGCCCCGGGGTGGCCTTGTATTTTATCTCGTTACGAAGACGAGAGTCACTGAATTATCGCATGCAAATTCGGCAGATTGTGTCTGAACGATGGCAAATGTCTCGATCAATACTCACTGAAGTCGATGAGAAGCCGGCCATAACCTTGACGCTGGTAAGGCGGAAGGGTGAGAATACACGAGACGTTGTAGTTCAAAAAAGAATTCTTCTCCTGCAACAAAAAGACGTTTATTATTTCCATGGGTAGGACAAAGGAATACGTTTCCTTTTATTTAAACTTAATTTAAATCTCAACAAAACAATATCAAATTCAATAAAAAATGCATATCTTTATATCATTTTTGTCGAAAAAATTTCGAACAAAAAGGAACAACATTTGCCAAGTCCTTTTTCCCTCTCATCCTTTTGTCCAAGTTTTTTTGCTAAGTCAAACATTTAGATTTGTGAGTTTTGTACATGTGGTTTTTGCGTGGATGTGTGAAAATGAAGCACGGTTTAAACGCATTTCTCGTGTCCCTGACAACCAGTGACGAATGTACAATAACAGTGTTTCGTTTCGTCTAACGCCAAGTTACGTGACCTGAAAGTGTAACAAATCTTGGCAGATTAATTTTGGAGATCCAAATTGTTACAACGATCAACTATCAACTTGTAAATTGATTTTCAAACAATCAGATTTGTTCTACAAGTTGACATGCTTTCAAATATTTTGCCAATCAATGTTTAGCTTACACTATACGACGTTCAGAGAAATAATTTACCCTCATCGAAAGAATCATATATTATTTATAACTATATAATATGTATTAAGAATATATTTTTCTAGAAATCATATGTAGACTATACATTGGCCCATTGGTTTTTTAAAATAATTTATATTCTAATTTATTGTCACAATATGGAAAATATACGATTCTTTTTACTAGATTTGTTAAAAATTCATATCACAGTTGCTAAACTGAATAACAAAGACAAATTTCAAATGATTATATTAATTTTAAGATGATTTTACGTTATTTATTATTTTCGTGTTTTGCCTCAAGATTATTAATTTTGATTGATGTTAATTTTTGACATGCTAATTTTGTCAGTGTACAAATTTGCAGTTTTATCGGTCGATTAAAATCCAAACACGAAATGAAATCAAATTTTCGAAAGTTGATTCGAAATAAAATCAAATGTCATGCGTAACATACAAAAAGCAAATGAAAAAACATGACGTGAAAAGAGACTGATTAAAATTCGTACAATTAAAGCTGCGGTTTTCACTTTCATGTAGCCAGTTGCCCAATGTACAAAACTGTCTGTGAAATTTTATTCGTCGACCAGTGAGATTCGGTCAGCCGCGATGTATCATATTAATTAATGAGATTAAAAATGTATTCCATCGATTTCTGTCTGGTTAAATTGTAGCGTCCGAGCGCGAATCTCTGGAACGACTCGACTGAACTAATTAATTTCATAAGTCATAAAAACGTCACACAATTAACAACCGTACAAGCCACGGAAAACAAAATGAAAAAAGTTTTACGAGCGACGTAAGACACGAACGGAAGGAGGCAGATAAAACAAAGTTATAAGGCGGAATAACAGCGCTATTCGGCCGCTGCACACGCTGTCCCCTAATTTTAAATTACTTGAAATAAGTGGATTGCAACTTGTTCGGGAGCAGTTGTGGTAAACGAGAGTTTACTCTGATTATACGCTGGTCGTTAATTCGTCTGACGTCGTTATCGGAGACAAAAAACTCGCTGCCTAAAGAAGGGGTGGTGATTTTTGTCAAATATATTTTTTTCCATTCAGAGTTAATTCAATCATCCGACTGTACAGCGAAGCAAACGAGGAACCAAGCCGCAGTTTTTGCTACGGAAAAAAAGTTTCTTAATGTCTTTGTCTCGAATGCTCCGATGACTTTATTTGCGTGCTCCATTATCGCAGCGTGATTTTTCGGTGACGCCCTCAAAATTTCAATAGAGCAAAATAAATATAAACAAATCCGAAACAGATAAATAAAAATGATCAAAAGTAATACACAAATATTAACTTTGCAACTTCAAAAGACCTTTCAACTAAAAATACACTTTAACCTTTTACTAAAATTGTATAAAAAAAAAAAAAAACAAAAAAAACAAAACAAAACATCATTTTGAAACGTTTTTATTCCCATTGTGATTTCGTTTTGTTTATTCATTTTTTTGTGTACAATCAATCAAGCAGTAGCACATCTGTAACATCTCTAATGTTCCTTTAATTAGTTGTAATTCATCATCTTCAATTTGTCATAAGCCATAATCGGCCACGCTTCTTCATCTTTAACCTATTGTATATCAGATCTCCATCTAATGACGCGCAGTTCATTGCCTTCGATCCATTATTTTTCTTACATTGTCGTCTCAAGCCGATCATTCTCAATCAATGACCTGCATTTTACCATCGTATGGTCATTAACCATAATAAGTAGAAACAAATAAACGCTTAATGGTACATTAAACAGAATTAATCAGAGAGAGGAAAAAAACGTTCAAAAAATCAACATCGAATTAGTGCCACTCTATTTTTATTTGGACGCTTGACCAGAACCACGTCACATCGATGATCCGACAAAATTCGCAAATTTTGTCAAACGGTCGAGCAAACAATGTTATTTTTCTAGCCTAATGGAAAACAAGCACAGCTCAATCAGGAAATAAAAGCTCAAATATAATGAACGATTCATTATGCAGCTTCCACTTAAACCACAAACTGATCAATTTATTTAACAACTACGTATTAAAAAAAATAAGCGAATCTTGATCCCACTGCACAAGAGTCTAATTAATATAATTAATTTTTAATTAGATTTGATTGAATCAGCACAATTAAATTTGCGTAAATTATTCAATAGCTGCGGGAAGCGATTAATTCGGTTGAAACACCGTTCAGTGTAATGTTCAAAGAAAGAATAAGGTACGTTGAACGAGCGAGACACCCGTTAGATTGGGTGCTTTCAAGCTGTTGCTAACTGGTCTGGTCTCGCAGAGCATTGTGTGGAGGACAAATCGAAGAAATTCGGATCGAGTGAGCCGGACGAATCGACTGGTCGAGGCGAGCGTCAAAAGCCAAAGGCTAAGTAAAGGGATCCGAGGCTGTGGGGGTGAGGCGGCGGGAGGAAGCAGCCGGTCATACGTGCCTCGGCCAGGAATCTGGGCCCCGCGACGTCCTTGGGTCAGTAGTCTCTTCTGCCTCAGGGCCGTCTGTCTCGGCTCGCACCAGCGATGCCAGATATCGCAGAATTAAATCCCACCAGACACCACTACATGACTGATGACGCCTGCGCGAAACACCGCTAGGCTACCTCTCTCACAGTTCCTTCTTCTTTCTTCTTTCTTTCTTTTTTCCTTCCAATTTTTGCCAGACCTCTTTTTTTGTTCCTTTCTCAAAATCTGATAGTTGAAACATTCCAACCGACTATCCAGTTTCTCGTCAACTCGACTTGTTAAAAAAAAGACAAAATTTCTGATACCATTTGCCAAGCACTGAACGAAACTTTTGCGAGAGTAAAAAATTTTTCATTTTGTGTTTAACCAAAGAGACGTAAGGTTGGTTTGCTCGGTTTTTCGGTCTCGGTTCACTGGGTGGGTGTAAATTTGAGAGGAAAAAAAAAGGAGCACGAAAAAGGGGGAGGGGTATATTTTGCGTCGAATCCTTTGGACTTATCAAAGATTCACTGCGGTCGGCAGTGTAGGATGTAAATCAATTATTTATTGACAAGCTGATCGCTCTACGGTTGAGACCCATGGGTCTCCGGAGACATCCGGATGGACGGTTACTCCTTTGGCCTGGCAAATGACAACTGGCAATTTGGCGAGCGCTTGCAGTTACATCGGCCGCTACACACCAGCAAGCGGCACAGGAAAATGGCGACAAAGGGATATGACATGAGACGAAGCCTAATTGAAGGCCTCGGCTGCACTTTGTTGCCGGACCGTGTTGTGCTGCGGCTTCGTATTAACGCAATCATTGTAAACCTACTCTTCGATTCTGATTATACGTTTTTGCCCTGGCAAAGGCAACCTTTTTTTTCACTCGACCGTTGCAATGACTCTTTTTTTTTCCTCTCTCTTCCTTTTCAAAATTTTCACCATATACAAGTCAGAACAAAATGAAAAAATAAATTAAAAAGAACCAGACAAACATATCTACAAAAAGAAAAAAATTCAAAAAAGGTCTTAAAAAAGAACTTGCAAAGATGGAAATGGAAATTCCTTTTTGTTTTGATTTTTTTTCTTGTTACCGTTGAAACTTGAGATCACAAAATTGATCGAGAAAAATATTTCAAATTACTGCGCGAGGCCGAACTGAATGTAGTCATTCGAAAGGGAGTAAAAAAATGTTTTTTCCCTCCACGGCACCGGATTGAACGCCGGTCTCTTTTCATAATTCCGCGAAGAGGTTTCCTTAGTTTCCATTCGTATTTTTCCAACGAAAAGCGTCGGTCTGGGTGCTCGACCCGGATCCATCCACGTGGTCCAATATAATTAAAACCCAGCGCGAAATTCGAAGAATGCTGAATTCCAGACCGGCACTTGAGATAACTCCGCCGAGGTCTTTCATCCTTTTTCCACGCGTCTGGTCGATTTTCAACTCGCAGTCAATGGACTCTTGCGCTTATCACATTCGATTGCATGAAAGTACATGTTGAACGCGCCGTGCAGTGCCTTTGCGACGGTCATTTCTATATTTAGATGCATCGAGTTTCCTCCTCCACTTTCTTTGCGCCGAACAAAGCGTTCCTCTTGTCTATCGGGTGGGCCGAAAGTTTTCAGCCCAGACAGGATGTGGAAAAAAAAGTTGTGAGAAATCAGAGTAAAATAATCAAAACTCAAATCCAAACAATCAGACGCATTCTAAACAATCACAGGATGCAAATTAAAAACACCAAATTGAAAGCGAGATACAAAAGTCGGAACAAAACATTGTTTTCCACTTTTGAGAATTTTGCGGCTCTGAATCCTTCGAGTTGGCGAGTGCAGTTTTGCTATAGCTGCCATGATTGCCTTGGCAATGGCCTATTAATTTTATTTGCTCTGAGGCCCTAGCTTCACCTTCCCAGAAACCCGATGCGTACCCAGAAGACGCTAAATGCGTTCTCCCTTTCATCTTCACCTTCGACTGCACCACTCCCGCACACAATTAATGGCCCACGGATGAAAAGGTGAAACGTGTGTGCTCTCGCATTAATAGTCCCCGGATCAAAGTGGTCGTCGCGTTTTCACTTGCACCGCGTTGATTTATTATTGATAGAACAAAGTGCTCAGACGAAATTTCCTTGCCAAGATAATTTTGACAACCGCGCGTCCTAGAGAGTTCTTGCAGACTCCGAATGACAAATGCCGTAGGTGACAATGAAAATCAATTAGACGAAACAAAAGGGAGGAAGACAAAATATTATATATCCGACAGGAAAAAGTATTAAAAAAGAGAAGAAAAGTAAAAATCAAAGTAACAAAAATTGAGAAATAAATAAAAGAATAAGGAGAACGTAGAAGGGAAGTTTTTTATGCGAGGTGCAAACATTGAAACCGAATCTCGGTTGGAATATCGCAGGAACATGATTCCGTCTGTGATCGATAAGTGGAATTGTGGAATTATGATACATCTTTGATTCCCTGCGTACGTTCGCTGGCTCAGAAATTAATAAGACAGGCCAATCAAGAGAGAGCAAGAGAGAGAAAGAGAGCGGGACAGTTTGATTTCTGAGAATGAAACGACGTTTTCCATTCATCGCCCAAACGTATGACTGCGCTTCTTTTGCATGCACACTTGCAAGAACCAAGTGCATTGTGCGAATTTCGTATTGATCGTGTACGAGATGCCAGGTGTTTCGGTTTTTGATATCAACGATAATTAAGCCACCGATCTTATCTCTTTCGTTTTAATTAGTTCGTTTTATTTCCTGTGCCAATGACTCCTTCTGTTTCAAAAACAACCGTACACACTATCCAACTGCAAGTTCAACGTTTCAGAAACATCAATCACCTAAATATATTATACCAATATTTAAAAACTGATCAAACTATTTATTTTCTCGAATTCGATTGATTTTCATTTACAAATTAAATTTCACTTGCGACGCCCTCTGGAGAATTATCATCGAATAAAACACTAACGGTATCTATTGACAAACTACCTGAAATAAAAATACTCATCAGTTTCAATCGAAATTCCAAGATCAAGTAAATATAAAAATTGAAAAGAAAAAAGCAATAAAAAATTTAGTCATTTATTTGATTTTTGTTTCCAGATTAAATTGTGCTTGTAACGCTCTCTATAGAGTTCTTATTGAACAAAACAGTAACGCCATCTACTGACAACCTACCTGTTTTCATTTGGAATAAAAAAACCATCAATTTCCTTTGAAATACAAAGATTAAGTACAAAATTAAGTCAGCCCTTTGGCATCAACACCTGGCCCTTGAGCCAAAGGTTCCAGGTTAAAAGAATCAAACCTCACGGTTCGTTCAAGTGGCCGACAGAAGCGCCCCCTCCTTGGCTGCGACCCCTTCCAAGGTTTCTCATTCGAGAGCCTAAGAAGGAAACCGGGTGAGAACGTTATCCTCGAACAAAACGTCAAACAAAGAGCCTGACAAAAAAGTGGAAGCCAACACGACTCCCTCGTTGTGCCGGTTGGATTCTCTCATGGCGCGTTTGTTGTGAGTCTCCGCAGACAAACAGAATTATTGTTAATGGCGTGTTTAGCGCTGGCTCTAATCTGCACCGGTTGCGCGCGCGGGGGTCTGTTTTCTGCGCGGGTGGCTGACTTTGTTTCCCAATTCTTTTGTCCCGCCGTGACCTCGGATGCAGAACAGAGCAAGGTGCTTTTTGTTTCTGCTGTTTGTCTTTTGGGGGTTTTTCCCTTTTCTGTTTAATTTCAGGTTATCCAGTTTCCATTTTTTTTTCTCTCCGGGTCTCTGTGTTAATTCGTCCCGTCGTTGTTTTTAATTTCGCTAATTGCAATTGGAGTTGCGCACAATCTCGTCCCGACCAACAACTATCATTTGAATCACTCAAAGCCCGTCCCTAAAACCTCTCTAACTATCGCGGTTCCAAATCTCATTACCATATTCAACTTGGGCAAGAAGAAAAAAGTTCCCAACAAATCTCCGATTCAAATCCAGCTCTCCATCAAAAAGCCCCTAATCAAATTTGACCAGCGAGACAAAAATCGCCGAAGCAAAAGTTGCTTTTTTCAGTCCGCCGTGTTTTGCCTCCCTCCTTCCTCTCGGAGCACGCTCGTAAAGTCTGCAAAAACGTGTGCGAGTGTGAGTAAAGTTTGCACATCGCTCAAGATAACTTGCCAAAAAAGCGGAACTCATAGTAATAAGTTAGGGTAGCGAAAAAAAGAGAGAGAGAGAAAAAAAAAAGAAGAAAAGACGAGCAGAAAAAAGGGGTGACGATGAAAAATGTTGTGCTCGACCCTGTTAATAAGAAATTTGGCACATTTTCATGCTCCGTCCCCCGGCCAGAGGGCGGTTTCAATTTCGCGGGCAGATGGCGCTGGATGCGGTGCGGATGCTCTCTTAGCTGGCGCAAAATAAACCCATTGAGGAATCGGGGCGCGTGCGTGCTTAGGCCGACCGGGGGGGATTTCCCCGAGCGCACCAACGCTGCGCCGAAACTTGCGACTTTTTAGCGCCAAGTCCCGCATCCGACGAATGGGAAACGAGCGGCGAAGGTGGAGCTTGAGGGGACTGATGTGTATTCGGTCGTGTGAACAGAACTGTCTGGCATCGATCCACCGCGAGGGGGCGCCAGCGGGGCGCGGGCAGCCGGGGGGCTCAGTTTGCAAGGTTTGCAACCTCATGGCGAGCCTACCCCAACCTCTTCTCGGGCGCGTAGTATCGACGCCCTCCATGGAGTTATACTCCTGTCCTACGTCATCCCTTTGCGCCCCCGCCTCTCCGTCCGTCCAATCGTTCACACCAGCAAAGAAGTTTCCCTCAAGATGAACGCGCACCGCCGACCCCTGGTCAGCCGATGTTTAGGACTCTTCACAGTTTGCTCTCTTGTGTTGGTCGACTTTGGATTAGACGAAGCAATTAACACCTCGCAATTTCAGACTCGCTGCAACAAAATAGATTTACGCCCTCTCAATGGATCAAATTCTATCCACGCTTATATGCTCGAAAATTCGTTTAGGATTCTCTTTTCGCTCGTCTCAGACAGAAAAATATTGGAATTTCGAAGATTCGTTCTCTTTTTGCTTATGCGGGGTCTTTTTTTCCCTCCTCTCGAGAGATTTTTATTTTTTTCTTCTTTTTTTTTTTTTATTCATCGAGATAAAATGTTCCGGTGGTTTTTTGGAAGATGGTGGAAATACATCTGGTATTAAAGTAGGTCTGGCTTTAAATTTTTCCGCAAAACGAAAAAACAAGGTTTTTTGAAAGAGGTTTTTTTTCGGAAGCTCCATTAACCGTAATTGACGGCAGTTTTGAAACTAAATTTTTCGTGTAATTTCAAACTTTAACGAAGAACTTTACATGAAGTAGGATTATTTATTTAAATGTCGATTCTTTTTCTGAACTTTTTGAGTTACAGAGTGTCGCAGAATGCCAAAAGTTGAAAGATAAATTGTAACTGAATTCCTGCTCGTTTTTTATTTCATGTCGCATTTTAATAATAAAATTTCTCCCGCAGAGCATTAAATCTTTCGCTCAGTTTGGTATACAAAACAACAAACAGCGTTTGAAAAGGTCCAAAAGCTGATAAACATTTCTTGTAAACTTTTGGCGGAGAAAGCCGAGCTGTCTAACAATAATCGCGTAAAATTCTTCTCAATCCGACTTTGACGCAACTTTCAGAAGCACATCAAACAAATCTCATAAAATAACACGCCCCTCCCCTGTTGAAAGATAAATCAACCGCGATACGTCCGGATAAACAATCGACAATCATTCGGTCCGAGGAAAAGTTTGGCAAGAAAAAAGATGAGCAGCGCTGACGGTTGGCTGCTGATGCCATTTGGTTAGAGTGATATTTCTTGGACCGCGACGTGTGATGCCGGACGTTTTTCAGTTAATTCAACTAATGCCATTTGTAACTTTTCAAACGTCCAAAATAAGTCTCGGTGGAGCGTGCAAACTTATCCCGGAAGTGATCTTGAAAAACGAAAAGTCTCGGGGGTTCTTCGTTGTGTCTGGCTCGTCTTGAGTCGCGTCTCCTCCCACACTTTTCCCAGACGTCTAAGAGTATTTTTAAGGAAAATCCAGCACCCCTTCCCGCTGGCTTCGCCCTTTGCTCCTCTTCGTCCTCAGACTCCTCCAGGCTCTTCTCCGCTCCCCCTCGTCTAACTCAGTTCATCACCAGCCGCTTCCCACACCACGACTCCGTCCTTGTTCCACCCTCTGCAGATATTGCGATGTAATCCACGCGACTGTTTATTGTATTATCAAACTTAAATTATACCTCAAAACGGATGTGGATCTCTTGCCCCCTCCCCCTTCTTAATTAGACACTACAAGAAAAAAGAAACAGGACGAGAGTCCCTTTCTCTCTCTCTCTCCTCGAGAAAATATTTTTATTGCAAGTCTAATGAGAGCCATTACAAGTTTCAGGAGGCTAATTAAGTAGAGACAATTATTATCAATCATGGACAATTAGGATAGATTCAACCGGTTATAACTGACTTGTTGGAACCCATGGAAACGGGTTGCAACTTGTCGGAAGTGTGATGCCAACTTGAGCGCAGTTATGTCACCAATTAAGATTTTACAAGACTTTTTTTGTTGTCGAGGGCATCGATGGGATGGAACTTGGCAGGTTTCTTGTACAGCGTTTTTTCTTAGCCTCCATCTCAAAGGGGCTAAGAAAATGGGAAGATAAGGGAGGAGGGGGACAGACGCCCGATCGCACAGAAGAAAGCGAACGAAGGAAAAAAAGAATGGAAGAAAAGTTTGCAGACATTGAAAGACTTCTTTTTCGTAGGGGCCAAGTGGTCTGTAAACCGCAGTCGATTTCAGCGGCCTGTTAATTTAGATGTGAATAATCGAGGGTCGCGGAATCGACGACTGTTTTTTTCGCGCGGAATTTCCATTCGACAAACGAGAGAGCGTATAGCAACCCCGCGTTACAATTCGTGAGCATTAGAAACGCGCGGAGTATCGGGTGATATTAAATTCAACAAATTCAGCCGGTCTTTGACTTTGCCTACGGGTTTCCCTTTGCCTCCCCCTTTGGGTGGGTCCCGTCTAGACGCAAATACCTGCGTCTGGCTTGTAAGAAGAGACGCCCATGTCTTCTTTGCGCGCATCCGATCGGCTCGTCTATGCAGCCATCCAGTCTAGCCGGCTGCTTAATAAACCACAAAGTTCTTGACAGAGTGCGCGGCGCTGAGATGCGATTACGACGTTGAAGTGCAACAACGCCGGGCCGAGCTCCAAATGTTTCAATAAACTTATCGTGCACTTGGCAAGCGAAATGAAAACCACTGCCGCCAGGTCGACGAACCTTCGATAACGCTATTGAACAAGATCCAACGCGGCGCATTTGACAAATGCCCGTCTGATCGCGATCCAAAAATCTCCCGGGCACAATCCAATTTTCGTCGACGCTGTTGTGCGCGACCGCCTCCTCTCTGTTTCTCTGTCTCCCCCGCGCTCTGTCTCTCTGCTCCCCGAACCATTTTGTAATCGCTCGACTGTTATGATGCTTTCAGATTTCGAATTTCGTTAATCCCTTTTTGGTGTTTCTGAAATGACAAATGCGAGCGTTAAAAACAAAAATGAAAGAGACAGTAGAAAAAAAAAAAATAAGTAGAACGAGAAAAAAAAACGCACACACCAAATACCAACATGTTCGTGTTAATTTTATTGAATGTTCCTTTACTGTTTTGTTTTCAACCTGCGCGTTTCGTTTCGAAAAACGGGAACGAAGAATTGGCACCTTCTGTGGATTCTCATTAAAGATTTTTCTGAATTCCGCTCAGGCCAGTGTTTGGCGAATTCAATAAAGCGTCAAACAAAGCGAGAAATTTTCCAAACGTCGAACGATAAATTTCATATCGAACTCCACTCTTTAATTACTCTCCACCCCCTCCACCCCTTAGGAACAAACAATCTATTAATGCTGAGTGCGAAGCCCATTTAACATGACAATAAGCTCATTAATCATTGGCACTCGGTATCAACTTAAATCAGCGCATTGCAAACAATAAACAAGCAAACAATCGAACAAACCAGCGCGAACCCAATATATTCTCGAAAGAAGCTTATCGGGTGCGAGGGAACAAATTTGCGAGAAAAGCCCTGCGAATGAAAATAACAAAAAGCGATGAATGTGCGAATGAAAATTGGATAGAGGGGAGGGAGGGGGAGTATTTTTCTTTTAATTTAATTTTCGCATCGCCAGGCTACGAGTTGGAATTTAAATTTGATTAAAGGGTGTTGGACACAGGTTCCAAGATCAGAATCGGAAAAGTTTATTTGACTTGAATGCAAATGTCCATCTTATTTAGGAGCCGAGGAAGTGTAATTGTAGTTCGAGCTGGTTGTAAATTAAACCGATATTTTATCTGCTCAAGTTCTGATGTAGATTCACTGATTACGCAGCGACTAATCTGCACGCTCAACATTATCCGATCATCATTGGATAACAATCTCGAACAAAAGGTTTACACAAAGTATAGGTACAATGTTCGAGAAACAATCAAACCGGGATTAAATTCCCAGGCTGTTATCATCGTAGACGTACTGCAATCAAGATCAACGATTCCAATTTTGATAACTCGCAAATCTGAAATCAAAGCGACCTCAAATTCGTAAAGAGATATATAGCGCAATCTCCATTTTCAACGACAACGAGGTAGCGAGGCAGAGAAAGAGGGACACTGAGAACAATCAGAATGGTGCAAGATTTTGTTGCGCCTGAGGTCGTCCCAGGCTTTACTCGAGTATCAAAATCGAGCAATTGGCAGGGCGTACATTGGATTTCTAAACGCCCGAACAGGTAGAGCAGCTAGGAAAGGAAGAAAAGCACGAAAGAATTCTCGTGTGTTACGAGTGACTGGGTTCGGTCTCGACACCCGGAGTGAAAATCGGTTCGGAGGCGTGCGTGAATGCGAAGAAAAGGCTGGAAAGAAGGAGGAAAGAGTGAAAAAAGAAGGAGGCGAAAAAAAATAGAAGAGGGAGCATCGGTTGGGATCCTTGGGGATTTCGCAGGCGCCGCGATTTAAGCCGGGCGTGCGCGGGGGTTGGAGGAAATAATAACGAGCCCGACGTCGCAGTGCGCCGCGGAAAGGTTGACGACCCGACGAGGTGAAGCGTCGCTGGCTCCCCCCTCTCTAGGGCAGCGACTGGCGCAGAGCGTACGCTATCAACCATCCCCTTGACTCGACGTATGGCCCTGCGTATCCTGCGCGCCCGGACGCCACATCCGCCGAATGCGCCACCCCCGACGTCTAGCCAGGGTCGGGGTCGTTGAACGTCGATAAAGATTTCACTCGACAATGCTGCAGGAAGCGGACGCTGCGTGCCGCTGCTGCAGGGCTGCGCGCAGGGGGCTGCGATTTCGGCCCTTCTTTCCCATTCACGCCGATGCCAAGGATACATTATTTTTGCCGCAAGATTGATGCCAACTGCGACTGCTTTCTCGGCGCTGGCTGCGGCTTATCTCCACGCGGGAACAAATCCAGCCAAAATGTCGATGCCTTTTTTTAATTGGCACCGGCCAACTGGGGCGTGGCCAGGTTGACAAAACGAAAGATTGCCGGCCGGTTCGATTGAATTGAAGAATCAACGCTGAAATAAAAGTTGTTGCTCGGTTGTAAACGTTTTTTGTTTCAAGCTTTCAAAGGGGGAGCTAGGATGAGTTGTGTTATTGGTTGAGATTTCACTGGAGCATTTACTAGGGCAAGGGTCGCTGAACGCCGTTAAAGATTTCGAGACTGCAATACCGCATTAAATGGGCGCATAGGCCAGAGTGGGGTCGCCAAGGTGAAGACGTGTTCAAACTTAGTCCGCCCTTTTAACTAAAAATAACATTTAATCCTTTATTTTTATAGCTCAATTTGTCGGTCAAATTTGCATAAATGATCTCAAACTGAATCTCATTACCGAACTCTCGTTTGATTTCATTTACAATGACTCGCAGTTTGAATGGTAATTTCGAATATTCTTGCACAACTAATGATCAAAAGAAGATTGAAATAAAAATCTACTCCACTTACCTGTTAATAAATGTCGATCATAAAAATGGTTCAATAGAAACGTTTCTTTTTTTTTTTTAATTTATCTAAGTACTTACTTTGCTGAAATATCCAACGGTGTGACAACCTTCAGAGTCTCCAATTGTCATTACGTAGAAGAGAAAAGGCTCGACGTCGTAGTAGAGCGTTTTATGGTCCAAGAAAAATTTGGCAAGTAGACACAAATTTTGACAATACTGCTTGTAACGTTTTCCGTCGACCTCCCAGACTCCAATTTTGTCTTTTCTGAAATGATACAAGGATCAAATTAGGATGCTTTGATTTTTGTTGTTTATATCAAGTTAGACAATCTTCGATCTAAATTACCGATAAACTTCGTGGCCAGGAGGGTGCCTCCAAAGACACTTTTCCCTGTGTCGCCTTAGGACCTGCCGACTTTTCGCATACCTAAGACAGTACTCGCAAAGGTATAGTTTTGGAGCTCGACTGAATTCTTCAGGATAGGGACTTTGATACCAAACTTCCATCTCCCATTTTCCCATCTCGACACACCGAGTGCCGGTGACGCTTCTTCCGTCTCCATCATAATCCAATTCCTTTTGTTCCTTCTCCTGAAAAAAATAAAATCAAATCAATTATAAACTATCTCCGACTATAAACTCAATTTCACTAATCCAATAACGTTTCTCTCTTACAAAGTCTATTGGATAATCAGTTACCATAATAGGTATTGAATCAAAGTTTTGCTTTAGAAAAAAAAAGAGAAAATTGGTTGTTTCAAACTTGTTAAAACAAATTTGATTGAGAGTCGATTTTTCAACGACACCGCTTATCTAATAAAGACTTTTACGTACAATTTTTTCACTGGCGATGGCTTGAGCCTCCATAAAAAGTTTTAGATCATAATCAGAGGTGAGGTTGTTGAGACGCGGTTGACGGTCCTTGTCAGCGCCTGGAGTCTCGCTTCCGCTGTCGCTGTCGTTACTATTGCCTTCGGCTTTGGGTTTCCACTTTGATCGCATTTCTTTTACCCTGAGCTGATAATTGCGCTGCTCGTTTGTCTGATGAACGCCTTTGGGCGATTTCTTGCCCATGATCGCGAGAGCCTTTCTCCTTTCTTCCTCTCGTTTTTTCCTTTCTTTGTAAAAGTCTCTGCAAATTCATGCCTGTTTTAATTTGTGTTTCATTATCATATCTTACTTGAAATTGAATCGATTAACGTTATTAAATCAAAAGCAATTATAACTCATGAAGCTCGTCTTTCTCGAGGATCAAACTATGCTGCGAACAAGAACATTCTTTAATTATACATTTTTCATACTTACACACAATCTTGGGGCGTGATATTGTGATAGTAAGGGCAAGCTTCCATGGTAAAATGTGTATCAAATTTTCCGGAGAGGTGACCTCGGTTGTTACAAGAAGCAGCCAGAGGACATTCGCGATCTTTCATCGTTCGAGCCCGGCTGCTCTGACTTCCCCTGCTGTTAGCAGAACTGCCGTTTCCTTGACTTGTCCTCGAAGCGTTCAACCGCACTGCACTGCTAGGCCTGGCTCTTTTCGTAGGCGATTTTGAGGCAGCTTTTTTCGTTTCGCCTGAAAACATTTTCCAATCATTGATAATAATGCGTTAATTACTTTTTTTAACAGTTTTTTCAATTCAATTGAATAATTAATTTACCAGCATCCGATTCTGAATCTGTTTCAACCTTAACTTGCATCTGCAACATTTTGCTACCTTTCCTTGGTTGGGGTTTTCTTTTGCCTTTGACAACATTTTTGCTTGGCGAAGTATCTTTTGTTTCTTCCATTTCCTTATCACTATCAGTTCCGTCATCTTCACTTTTTATTGAGCCTATAAAATAAGGGCCGCTCATTTCATTTCATCCAACTTAACTGAATACAAATTTCATGCAAATGATTAATTGATGAGTAATTGCATCTTTTCTCAATTTTTCCTTTTAAATTTAAATTTGGACGTTTAATTCAAATAGAATTTGAGGTTTATGATGATGAAAGTAAAAGACCTTGTCTTTTGGTGATTTTTTGTGGTTTAGCAGCTGCGACAGAAGCCAGAGGTCTCTTAGTTGCGGTGCTTGTGGTCGTTGATCTGGGCGGTGGGTGGGATTCCTTTTTCTTTGGCTGCTGTTGTGGGCTGGCAGCGCTCTCAGAGGAATCGGATTCCGAACTGCTATCAGTAGACGCCGATGAACCCGAGCCAGATCCTGCGGAACTTTTTGAACTGGCCGAACTTTCTGACTTGATTGTTGTTGGTGGTGGTTTTGACGATAAAGCTTCAATCAATAACAAATTATCAATTTCGCAATAAAAACTTAACATCCTTTTATATTTTTATACAACTTTTCATATTCTCCTTGTATTATAAAGACAAAAATTTATTTAAAAAGTAAAGGAATAGAGTAGCAGATAAACTTTATGTTTAAATTGAAATAGTTTAGAATCATTGAATTTTTCATTCAAAAATATGAATTCATAAACTATTGAGTTTTTTAAAAATTGCCAAATACCATATTGATTAATAATGATTTTTTGATAACGATAGAAAAAAAACAAACAAACAAATAAAAATATAAAAGGTTCAGTTCTCGAATGCTTGGAATATGGAATCATTTATTTTTGCCTCTAAGCTCATGAATAAAGTTAAGTTAAATTATAATACCTTGTTTATTCCCAGTAGAAGGTCTAGGCTTTGTTTCTACTTGTTGTTTAGCCTTTGATTGTGGCGTTGTTTTGACATTTTTATTCTGACTTGCATTAGTTTTTGAAACGTTTGGTTTCGGTGCTGGCGCACTGTCACTTTCACTACTGTTTTCAGGACTGAAGATACTCTTCTTTTTTAGTTTCTTCTGTGCTGGTTCAGAAGCTGATTTTGAATTTTTATCAGCTGCTCGTGAAGTGGCCGATGCTGAGTTGCCTGAAACGATGAAGTAAATTGACGATTTGGTTTTTCTCTAATTACTATATTCACTGTCCAGTGAGAAGTAACATTTTGGATTGTTTAAAATATTAATTTTATTGTTTTCCGTGAATCGTTTCATAAGGTAAATTATGTTCTTTGAACCCTCTAAAATAAGATTTTGAAAATCACACATATATATTTTGTCGCCTGTGACAAAAAAGGGCGTATCTCTATCCAACTTAATATTGAGATAGGCCCTCTTTTATATGGATAGATGATTTACAATATTAGCCTTGTAATAGGCATTTTATGACACCGTATACAAGTTAAAATTTTCTGCTGGTTTAATTAATAGGTTTTGGAAAACATTCCCTATTGTATAATTTAAGGATTATCTGGACATTATTGAGACAATTAAATGGGTTATTTTAAGGATCCACATATTTATTTAAAAACGCGTATAATTTGAAACCAAATATTATTTTTAAATCGAACCAAATATCATCACAGTTAATACCTATTCAATAGGAATGTAATCACAAAATTTTCATTTCAGAGGTCACAACATCATTAATTTGAAATGAAAATACTCGTAAACATAAAAATATATATTCTAAGAATATTTGAATACAGTACAAAAAAGTAATAATTTATTTACATTCCTTCATCAAAAATATTTCAAAAATAACTTTTTCCGCTTCCAAAGTGTCGCCTTGAATGAAAGTCAGTCATGTATTAAATAAATAAGTAAGATAATTCAAACTTAATTCTTACCAATTAACTTATTAGATTTGTTCACCGGTTTGCTACTAGGAGTATTTTTTTGTTGCGCAGCATTGGACGCGGGTTTGCTCGCTGGTTTCTGTGTTTTCGCAGCAGTTACATTAGCGATTGCCTTAGGTTTAACTGGCGGAGGTTTGCGCTTAGTCGCAGGCTGTTTGCTCGGCTTGCTAGGACTTTCCTCGGACTCGGAAGAGTAAACAACAGGCCTGCTCTTAGGAGCGGGTTTCTCTTTGCTTTTGTCCGGAGGCGCTGCATTACTACTCTCGTTTTTAGCTTTGACATTGCGAGTTGCCGCTGCGACTGGAACTTTTTTCTTAACTTTTTGATCCGAGTCTGATGCCTTCTGACTGGCAGAGCTACTAGAATTTTCAGAATCTGATGAACTCGATTCGCTTCCAGAACTTGAGGAACTACTAGACGAGGAGGCTGAGCTGCTTGTTGATGTGGATTCTGAACTTGTAGTCTAAAAAAGAATTAAATTGATAAAATGACGAGAAAAATATCGCAGATCAACATTACAGAATGTATTACAGATCAACAGGGCAAAGCCAAACAAAAGAGAAGCAAGAAAAACAATAAAAAAATGAAATAATAATTACCTCAGAACCACTATCTTTATCTTCTAAAAACCTATGTACAGCCATTTGTGCGAAAAAAATGAAACTCTCAAAACTAAAAGAGAAACTAAAGAAATGTTAAAAAAAAGGAGAGTCAAACATCAAGACAATTTTTTAGTCAAGTTGTTATTATTTAAAAAAAACCAAACATAACTGATTGAGGTTATGTTGCTAATTCTACTAGTTTTCAAATTTTGACTGAAAAATTGTGTGAAAAAACAGTTGTAAACGGGTGCAAAAATTCAATCAAGCAGTAGATCAATTGACAAAAAGTGCCAATTGTTTAGGCAAAACGTACTTTGCGCTTAGGAGTCATGTTGCTTTGGGTAGCCGTAAGCTGGGACTTTTGATTATTGAAAGGTTCGCGGATTTCCAATTATGTATCTTCATGCGGCTGGTGGTCATTAGCGTCTGGACCCAAACGTACGTTGTAAGGTAATGTCACATTGTTGGCTTGATTCAAAACGGGATAAAAACAATGACAACAATTCCGACACAGTGCGATAGTAATTGTTGTTGTTTTGGAAGGCGACAGTGGCGCTCCCATCAACGTATTTCTCATACTCGGTCGGTAAAATGAATTTCTTTTAGTTAATGCGATCAATATGAAATGGAATTGTAGACACACATGATGTTGAATTTCTATGAAAAAGAACTCCGTTTTGAGTCGTTTGACTTTTTTAGTCAATTCAAATATAAAGCAAACGATAAATACAAGATGTTCGAAAAAACTATTCAAAACATATTTGATTTACTGATTTCGAGTTACATTCGGTAATGCAGAATTCAGAATGTGTTTATTGGCCTTCATGGGTTTACATCTGTAGCCATATTGTACATGAGAATTTGACTTAAGAACTAGCGCGAAATACAAAAATACAAAACTTTCGACTTTCAACAAGGACTTATACAATTTTTCCTTAATTACTAAACTTTACATAGTTTTTAGTAAGATTATCACATTTCTATCGATCACAACAAAAACATCATATATTACATTTGATTTTCATAATAAATTTAGCTATAATTGAAATACTTTTCTTATCATTTGAAGCTACCATAGACATACAAGAATACGGACCAAATCGTTCTATTTTTTTCAAATCTTCCAAAAATTCCTTTCTTTCTACTTCAAAAAGTTTACAAACCCAAAAAATATGTTCAATTGAGTCTTGGGACTCTCCGCATTTACATAGATCTGATTCGGTAATTTTCTGTCGATACAAACTGCTGTTTAAAGAAGAATGGTTACACCGGATCCTATTAATAGAAACAATCGCTTTTCTCTTAAGTTCAAATTTTTCAAACCACGGTGTAATCGAGTCGGAGTAGAATAAATCAAAGTACAATTTGCCCTTTTCTTGGGCCATATTTTTTAACTGATTTTCGTTATCATTTTTACATTTAATTCTAAATTGTTGATGTAAATCTGTAAATGGGATAGGATCCGGATGTAACCTTCCGTTCTTTGCAGATTCTTTTGCCCTATTATCTACCGTCTCATTTCCTGTTATACCTTTATGTGATGGTATCCAAACTAATGCAATATCAATGTTCAAAGTACTTGCTTGCGCTAACTTTTGTCTAATTCTATGTATCAAAGGAGACTTATTACTATTCAAATTATTTAAAGCTTTCAGAGCACTTTCTGAGTCGGTAAAGATAACATATTTCCCTGACCTTACGTCTATTATTTTCTCAATTACAGTCAGAAGAGCCATACATTCTGCTGAAAATATCGAAGCACAGTCAACCATTTTATAAGAAGTAACAAAAATAGGATTCTCACTCCACGTCGCAAAACCCACTACAGAAGTTTCGTTTTCGATCATTTTCGAACCATCAGTAAATACATGTGTTATGTAATTTGCATTATGGAATTTAGGAAACATACTGTTGAAGAGGTCATTTGGCCGGGAGGAATCAAGAAGTTCCCTACCAGTCAAACAATCAATAGTTGGATTAAAATAACAAAAATTGTATTCACCATAAAATCTATGATGAATATTCGAACGAAAAATCATATCTCTCAAAAACCAAACTTCCTGATAACATTGTGCTAACATAGATTTTTCATAATTGTTTTCATACATAAAATAATCTGCAACTTCCATAATCATTTCTACATTATTTATCACTGAATGATTCTCAATAGATAAACATTTTAATACATACTTGTAGCATAACTCTTTAAACCTATACTTGACAAGAGGAACTTTTGTTTCCGCTGACATTACATTAATAGGTGTACTATTCCTATAGCCAAAACATATCCTAAGTCCAACATTTTGGATTTTTTGTAACTTATCAAAAACTGTATTATCACAAGGTGAGATTAGAAAGCCTCCATATTCTAGTTTAGATCTGATCAACGATTTGTAAAGTAATAACAGAGTTTTAGGATGAGCACCCCACCACGTTCTCCTCAAACAACTAATAATACGCATTGCAGATTTACATTTGTCCACTGTATAATTTATATGCTTTCGCCAATTTAGTCTTCTATCTAAGTACATGCCAAGAAATTTAGCATTTTCAGATGTTTTTACATATTTATCGCTAATTTTTATTTTTACATTTTTATCCATATGCTTAGCATTGTTATCAAAAACAACCAAAACACATTTTTCAGGCGCGAATTCTAAACCTCTATTACTCAACCACGGAATAATCCTCTCAATTTCTTGTTCTAAATGTTGTACTTGATTTTGTATACTACTATTGTTATCTTTATCATAAATTGCGATATCATCTGCAAATTGTAAAATTCTAGTAGGATTTTCTATCATATTTTCAAGTTTACTAGTATAAATCGAGTACAAAATTGGACTTAAAACGCTGCCTTGTGGCAAACCTTTTCGAATAACTTTTTCGACAATTCCATTGTTAGTACAAAAGATTGCGTTTCTATAACTAACCAAATTATAAATAAATGAAATTATTTTCTTTGGCACATCAAGTTTAATGAGATCATCAATTAATACTTCCGGTATAACATTGTCGTAGGCACCTTTAACATCTAGAAATACAGCGGATACAGGTTTTCTCATATAGAAATTATGTTGAATTTCTGAAGTTATAATGCTCAAATTATCTATGCAAGACTTGCCCTTTCGAAAGCCATATTGAGATTTCGCCAAAAGTTCATTAGTTTCAATCCACCATTGCATTCTTTCATTAATCATTCTCTCCATGACTTTCAAAACGCCACTTGCAAGAGAGATAGGCCTAACCTTATCTGTATTCCCTTTAGGAATAAACATAACTAGATATGACTTCCACTGTTCCGGAAAAGCGCATGTGTGTAATATATCATTGTATATGTCGAGTAACACCCTACGATAAAATTCTGATAATTTAGCTATAATTTCATAACTAATCTTATCTATGCCTGGAGATGATTTTAATTTTAAGCTATCTATGGTATAATTTAACTCTTCAAAGGAGAAAGTCTGATCCAAAAAACTAGCATTTTCACTTTCTTCAATATCATCCAAATTCTTCAAATTAGTGTTAGGGCAATTGTACCCACTAGTTAACTTGTCAATACAATCTTTTATACTATTTTCCAATTTTTTATTTCCTTCAGCACAGTTATTTTTAGCAAAACTATTTTTAAACATTCTAATCTTCCTCCAGACATAAGATAATTTACTTTTTGGTGTAAATGTTTCACATAGTTTAACAAAAGATTTCATTTTTTCTTCTTTATATACTTTCCTCGTATTAGCTACGATTTTCTTAACTTCTATATATTGATTCATGTTATACCTATATTTAAGTGATTTAAATGCTGCTAATCTCACTCTTTTCGCTTTTGTACATTTATCAGTCCACCAAATATTACTAGAATTGTACTTGCTTCGGCAGTACATATACTAATATAATATACACTACAATAATAATATACACTACAATTTCTGTCGATATGCAAACCGATCTGCCACCCGACGCTAATGCTGACACAATTCTTAGTTTTCTTCAAACGATGCGGTCGGAATCCAACACCCAATTTGCCTCACTGCGAGGTGACATTGAAGCCAGCAAGGCCGACACGATGCGAGAAATTGACTCCCTTCGTGCTGAGCTAAATGATAAAATGGCAAATGTCCTAGCTCTGTCTGACAGGATGACGAAGCTGGAGGCTGACGCCGCAGCATCAAACGAATCAGCTACTCAACTACTTCAACGCCTCAACACCCTGGAGACCATTCAGCAGACCACGATCCGCAACCTCTTGTCCCACAACAAACTTTTTGATAAACAAGACTGGGAAACCAGAAAGTTAAACTTAATTATCAAAGGCAAGAGTTTTGCATCCCGTGACACACTCACGGAAGTAAACACCTTTTTAAACTCTCTTTTTGCCATAGATAATGCAGCAACCTCGGTCAAGACGTTACTGAAACCAAATATGACAGTCATTACTATCCGCTCCTGGGAGGTAAAGCAGGACATCTTGCGGCTCAAGAAAGCAGTGCTACGTGACTCGAATATCTTTATAGAACCTGATTTGTCTTTGAACGACCAGAAGATCCACCAAAAGCTGCGCCAGCGAGCCAAGCACGAACGATCCCTGGGCAAACCAGTCGAGCTAGGTCACCGAGCTTTGCGAATCGGCTCCGAGTGGTACACGTGGGACGTCTACGCCGAAGACTGGAAGTCTACTTCGAGTCCTCGACCGCGCAATCAAGATAGTAGACGCTCAGCTGAGTCGTCCCAAAAAAACATGAAGTAGTCAGCAGCATACGCATTGCCTTCTGGAACGCACACGGTTTGAGGAATATCAACGACTTTCAGCCTCTTACTAATGCTCATGTCGTGGGCATATGTGAGACGTGGGTGGCCGGTCCTATCTCTTCTCTACCTTCTCCTTGGTCAAACCGCAGGTTCGCGTTCGCAGAGGCGACCAAGCAAAGTGATGTGGGCAGAGCTTCTGGTGGTCTTCTGCTCATGCTGAACCCTGCAATAACTTACACTGTGATTGATTCTTCCTTCTTATGGTTGATTGTACATATAACGTTGAAAGATTTAGATTTTATTTTGGGAAATTTTTATATAACGAAAAATCGCGATCTTACTTGTGTTCTTGAATTATTGCAACTGTGCCTTGATGATTTAAGTGTAAAGTTTCCTGATAAAATGATATTGTTGATCGGAGACTTCAATTCAAGATTGGCAAACTCTTTTGATGTTGATGAATATTTATTAGAAAAAACAAATTTGCTACCAAAACGAAATTCCTACGATCAAGTTGCAGACGATCGAGGTCTCTTGTTAAACGATTTTATGCTTGACAATGGTTTTATATTATTAAATGGTAGAACATATGGCGATCTCGATGGTCTTTTTACTTTTGATGGTCACAGTGGGAAAAGTGTCATAGACCTGGCTTGGATAAATTTATCCCATGTCGATCTGGTTGAAAAGTTTGAAGTTGTCTGCGTTGCTAACCCATCCGACCACTACCCTGTGTCTCTTAACCTCAAAATACCTGTTTATGAGTTTGCAAGTGAAGCGTCTTGCTTTGTACAGAATGCAAATCGAACTGATAAACTTATTTGGCGCGCTGAAAAGAAAACGGAATATGAAACACTGATTAGAGATGATTTTCTTGTAAATTCAATGTTTTTTAAATCGAGCGAAATCTCTGTAGATGAAAAGTACACACGTATTGTCACAACAATAAAATCAATCGCGGGTCAACTATCTTTGTCAAAAGTAATCTGTTACGATCGTAGAGATAGATTTAAAAAACCCTGGTACGATAAGGAGTGTTATGAAGCAAAAAAATCAGTGGAAAAAAACCATAGAGAATATAGGAATAGTAATTTTCAACTTTCATTTAAAAGTTTATATCTTGAATCCAAAAAAACTTACATGACATTAATTCACGCGAAAAAAATGAACTATGAGCAAAAAATAAAAGATAAATGTGCAAATGTCAGAAACTCAAAAGAATTTTGGCAGGCAATCCGCCTTTACGACAAAAAACTTTATTTCGATAACCCTATTTCAATGTCAGACTGGGAAGTTTTTTATGCTGATACATATCCTCCCGTTCAACCAATCGAAACTTTTTATTTTGGTGTTCTAGATGAAAATCTTGATTCTGAAATAACTATTTTAGAAGTTAGACTTGCTTTGAGAAAAATGAAATCCGGTAGGGCACCGGGTGCCGATGGAGTACCAATTGACTTTTTTAAAAACCTACCATTAGAAGCGCTGGAAATACTTACATCCTTTTTTAACGAAATTATGTATTGCGAAAGAGTTCCTATAGCCTGGTCAGAATCAATTCTGACTTTATTGCATAAAAAAGGTGATCCACACAATCCATCGAACTATAGAGGTATCGCGCTATGTAACAGTATTTCAAAAGCCTTTACGCAAGTGCTTTGTACACGATTGGAGAAATGGGCGCTCATGACCAATCAGTTTGACGAAACACAAAACGGTTTTCGCCGCGGTAGAAGCTGTATAGATAATATTTTCATTTTGCAATCTGCGATCCATTTTAGTCTGCGCCTTCCAAAGGGCCAGGTCTTTGCATTATTTATAGACTTCAAAAGAGCTTTCGATTCTATTTCACATTCGCTCTTGTGGAATAGACTTTTCGATATTGGAGTCAGCCCGCGATTTATACGGATTCTGAAAAACTTGTACGACAGCGCCTTTTTTCGAGTCAGACTCAATGGCAATTATTCACGAGAAATAAGCGTCACTGAAGGTGTTCTGCAGGGTGAAACCCTGAGCCCGTTATTATTTATCTTGTTTATATCAGATTTCGAGCGGTATTTGCGAGACAAAAATCTAGTTGGTATTAATATCAACGGCACTGTAGACCTGTTACTGCTATTGTACGCGGATGACGCTGTTGCTTTGGCGAATTCACCTGTGAAAATGAAACATTTGTTGCGAGCGATTGGCGATTATTGTAAAGACAAACACCTGATTGTAAATGTTCGAAAAACCCAAATTGTTCATTTCCGCCGGGGTGGCAGACGTACCACCGAACGTTTCTATATCGATAATCAAGAGCTAACTGTTGTGAATGAGTATTGTTATTTGGGATCGACTTTCACTAGCTCGTCGTTGGGCCTCGTATGTACAGAAAAAGCGATTGTCAAGGCACGCCAAGCCACAGGCTCAGTTATGAGAACTATTTTTAACAGTAAAACCGATTCTTGGCAGGCCAAACAAAACTCTTTGACAGCGTGATATCAGCGACACTGTTATACGCCGCCCATATCTGGGGTCTTCGCTACTTGGAGAACATGGAGACAGTCCAGAGTGGTTTCTTCAAAAGGCTGCTCTCTCTGCCTCCGTGCACTCCAACCGCTGCGCTTCGTCTGGAGTTGGGTCGAGCGAAATTGGCCTGTCAAGTCTTTCGTGCGGCTTGGAACTGGACTGAAACGCTTCTGTCTTCGGAACCGGACCGGCTCGCGCGTGTTTGCCTGATGCGTCTGATTCACTTACGAAACTACCCGGGTGACTCAGTGAGATATAACTGGGTTTCGCAATTTGACACCATGCTGCGAGACATGGGAATGTCAGACATCTGGGACTCTCTCGACTCGGAGAGCTGGAAGAATCGCAGAACTCTGGCATTCAACCGCGTATACGACCATCTAAGGTTCCAGGATTTGTTGCGATACTTTCAGTACAGCTCCCTCTCTTATCTCTCGGTGAGATCACACACAGACCCACCTGCCTGGTACTTGACACTAAGGCCAATTTTCTATATGAGTAGAGTTTATTCACAGTTGCGCCTATCTTCAACCAAATACACCTGTTTTCGAGTTAAACAATACAAATATTGTATCGACCAAAATTAAGTTTGTACTGTCTGCAATTTTCTTTCTCTCGAAACAATCGAACATTTTTTACTTGATTGTCCAATTTATAATCATCTCAGATCTACTCATCTGTCTCATTTGATCTCCGCTTTTCCGAGAGAAGTACAGCTGTCAAATATTTTTTCTATCTCTGATGTTGCAAATTTGAAAAGCATTTATTATTACATTGTAAACGCATTGAAATTAAGAGCTTTTATCTTGAATGAATGACCTATATGTGAATTATTTGTCAAACAACTTACAGCTGCTGACTGCACTTTTTATACTCTATATTTTATTGTTTATTTATATATATACTAGGCTATCTTTGTAAACCCCCTTTGCTACAGCTTGTATAGCTACAAAGCAAATAAAGGAAATTGAAAAAAAAATAATCAGAACACCTGATCAGAGTTTGTTTAGATTTAATCTGGAAAACTGATTTCAGTTTTCCAGGACAAAACCAGACTAAAATCGAACTGTTTGGCAGGGACGATCCAAACAGATTTCTACTAGGGATGTTATTATCCGTGTTGGTTCTTTGAAATTCCAAAATCGAAAAAAGTCATGCAAAAATATAATCAAAACTGTTCCTTTTTGTTTCAGTAAAAATATTAGTAAGGATATTAGTAAGGTGAAGATAGTTAAGATTTATCTTAAAATTTTTCAGTCTTGTATCCGTCTTTGTTATTTATAACGTTTCAAAATAACAAAAAATAATTATATTTCCATGTCTAGTATAACAAAATATATCTATTTGGATGAAAATTTTTTCGGTTTAGGATTTTTAGAGATTTTGTTTAAAAATCAACGTAAAATTAAATTGTTTAAATAAGTTTAATTATTTATTGAATCAAAAAGTAATAATTTTTCCAAATAATGTTAAATTCAGTATTTTAATTGAACGTAATCCATCCAGAAAAGCAAGAAAATTCGTCGCCGAAGAAAGTTGAAATTTGATATTTTTGAAATTTTTTCAAAAAATACTTCTCAAATCTAATTTTTAAGTAGCCTATTTCAATTCTTTGATGCTAAGAAATGACCATGTATAATTTTATTCCGAATATATCGCTTAGTTTCAGAGTTTTTCGCTGACAAACAAACAAACAAACAAACAAATAAATAAACAAACAAACAAACATATTTTCATTTTTATATATTAGTAAGGATATCATAGTGTTTTTGACTGTTTACAATTACATTTAATCTAAAAATATTAGGATTTAATTGGTCCATTGTCTGATAATAATTCTAACTAATATATATTTTCCTTTATTAATATTGATAAATTTCAATTACTCAGTTATTTAATACTTATTTGCAACTAATTTAAATCGCTAAAACTAGTTTTATACATCTTGAGATATTCTCAGTCTAACTAATAGGCGACGTTCTTTTGTTTTCGGTTCTATGGTTGACAGTTTTTATCATTCTTGTGCAACATCTTGATTGATAACATGGTCAAGAGAGGAGATTTGAACTTGGCGTTTTACGCCCAAAGAATCGCTGAAGTCGTCGAGGTTGTGACGGATGATGCGTTCGACTCTTCCGGGAATGATTCTGTTTTTAAGAAGGTAAGCTCCATAGTATTTTGAGATTTTTCTCGTCTTCATTTTGCTAGAAATTCTGATTGAAATTATAAACTTTCGAAACAAAAAATTTTTTAAACTAATATAAGAATTATAACCTTACCCACACGGACGAAAATATGAGTTTAAATATATTTTACATATATTTTATATATTTTAAATATATTCGTGTATATTTCACATATACGTGATTTATAAATCATTTATAAAACGGCAATAAGTTCTATGAATGATTCATGAAATAAATATATATTTTATCGGAAAAATATATTTAATTTATATAAAAAGTATGAATTTGAAATATATTTTCGCGTATATTTTTATCCCTGTGGGTAATTTAATCAAATTACATATCAATGTAATTTTGTAAGAAAATTTCAAGAGTAATTTTATTTCTTTTCCATAGCTGTATAACTGTGTGACATATGATTTTAAAGACTGAATGTATTTTATAGATAATGGCTGGAAAGCGGAAAGCTGCAGACATCTCGCTGTTTTTAAAACTGCAGCGGTTGTGGAGAGATCCCCATAAAAAACTCCAGCAAATGGTTGAGGACCAGCTGCAGAAAAATCGTGGAGAAACTGCCAATGGTAAATCATATTATTAAGTTAAATATTCAGGAACGAAAATTTGCAAAATTGTTATTAACTAGTTACTTGAGATGTTTATTTCTTTTAAAATCAACTTCAATTACTATTTCTTTGTTTTTTTTATTTTTAAGGCTGAACTCGATTGTTGCTTGAAAAAATGCATTATATTATACACGGTTTTGTGAACGGGTTTTATTACTATTTTTAGTTGATTATCATGAAGAAATGGGCAATACACCAAGCCCAAGAGGAAATACTCCACAGGAGATGGATGAAGAGGACCCAGAGATAGAATTTTCTCTGGAAAGCAGTGATCCGGGTGAACTAGAGTCCGCATCGTTGTCAGCGTCATACGATCCGTTCGAAGCTTACATAATTGCTAATGGTACTAAATGAAATTGTAAACAAAAAAAAGAAAAAAAGGTTCGCCATATACTTAAGAAAACATTATTCATTTTAGGACATCCCGAGGATTTTTTCGACAATTTTGTTGGAATCGAAATCGTTAAAGAGGAGCAGCCAGATTTCGTTTCACCCGCAGAATTGCAAAAATTATTGACAGAGCTGTGCGA